>JXSR01S056491.1:79680-107030 GCA_000969725.1 Ophiothrix spiculata | reverse complement strand
TTGGGTTGGGATGGGGTATTAGAGGATACCAGGTCGCATGGGTCAACAAATTGGGTATTGAATTGTCTGCAGGTTGGGTTGGGATGGGGTATTCAGAGGATATCAGCTGCCATGGTTCAACAAATTGGGTATTGAATTAAATACACCAGTTCAAAAAGAGTCCACTCCATTAATATTATTTTGGTTAAACCGAGTTATATCAACTAAATCATTCCTATTACCTAGGGAGCAAAAAAACCCATTTTAAGGGTAAAACTGCAACAAGAAATTATTTTGATGTGTCCTATATATTTGGGTTCCATGGACCATAGGTAAGAACACTAGGGTTGACACAAAATCAGTCTGTTGCATGGGACCCTGCAGGAGGGGGGTAAAAGTCATTGCAGGGGGGCAAATTTCAAAATTGGTCAAATTTTGTGTTAAACCATTCTAGCATGTTCATCTCATCATAAGGAAGCAGAAAAAGTATACATATCTGATGAAGGGTTTTTGAGATATAATCGAAAACATGAAAGGTGATAACAGGGGTCACAAGTTGGGCCTATGGGGGTCAAAACTTTTTAAAAAATGTCCGATTTTGTTCAAAATGGTCTCAAATTGTTTGTCTTGCAAAACTGTCTACATAAAGTAATATTTTCCAACGTCTTCGATCAATCGTTTCTTTGGTATCAAGAAAAACTACGTATTTTCAGTGGTACAAATACAAGAAATAACAAAAACTTTATATTGACCTGTAACCATAGCAACGGTTGATTGTAGGTAGACATTGGAAAATATTGCTTTGTATTGTCAGTTTTGCAAGATGAACAATTTGAGCCCATTTTGATATAAAATTGGATGGATTGAGCATGATACAAAAAGATATTGGTCGAGCTATGAGTTTTACGAAATATCGTGCGACTAAAACTCATAGCGAGACCAATATCTTTGAGTATCATGCGAAAAAATCCATCCAATTTTATCATTATTATGTTCAAAATCTGATATTTTGTTTTCTGTCCGATATCACTGTCCGATTTTTTTGGAAATCGGTCAGCTCAGAACATAATAATGAACAAAATCGGACCCTTTTGAAATTTTTGACTCCCATAGGATATAACTCTTGAAGCATTCATCACAGTTGGGTCAAATATACTTTTTCTGGTTCGTTATGATGAGAGGAACATGTTAGAATGGTTTTGACCAATTTTCAAATTTGCCCCCTGCAATGACTTTTAACCCCCCCCCCCCCCCCCGGGTCCCATGCAACAGACTGACTTTGTGTCCACCCTAGTGATCTTACCTATGGTCCAAAGTACCCCTTCTAGATAGGACACATGAAAATAAAATATCGTTGCAAGTCAACCTGTTTTGCTCCCTAGGTATATCATAGTTGGCTTCCTGTGGTATACTACAGTCTTCAGTTAATAATACTAAAAAATAAATTTCTTCTTAATATGGAACTAGACCAAAGTCTATATATATTTCTTAATTCATTGGATTGATAAATGTGTCATCCATCTTTTGAAGAAAGCAATATTGTTTGCAGGAAATTGACTAGAAATCTCTCCACCAAAGAACGGCTAAAACTAGAATGATTTTCATGTAAAAGTAAATCCCCATGGTAAAATCTACACCACAACCTGATGCTTAAAGTTGTTCTGCACACAGATAGATTTCGCTGGATCAGCAGCTCTATTCAGTACTGAAAAGGCTTATCTACGTATTTTTTCCTTTTCATAATCTCTCAATTCAGTTATTTTTTATAGGTCATGTTGATTTATTTTTTTTTTAAATTGAAAACCGATATATTAAAGATTAATGCCATGCTATTATTTCTATGAAGAGCTGATAAAGTTGTTGCTCGGGCCTGTTATTGTTAGTTAAAAGCTTTTGCACCTAACCATTAATCACTACTGTTGATGGCTTTCATGCATTTCAGGGCATTTTATCTTGGATCTTAGAGTTTTAGGAGTGCTTTTAAATGTTTTCCAATAAAATAATCATGTAAAAGTTTAGATGCAGCAAACGTACCTGCAAGCCCATAATGGGGTGTTGGAGGGTGGTGGAGTCAATCAAACCTAAAATTTATTTTTTTAAAATCTGGCTATATTCCTGCAATATCAATCAGTTTTTACTGGTCTATCCATTATTATTAGAAGTTGCATGGTTTGCTCTGAACCCCGAGATAGTGTTTTATAAAGACCCAAGTCTGGCAGGGTGGGTTCGGGGAGGGGAAGCACTCAATACTATAAGATGCACCATGTGTCACCAAAATGACACCCTTTTCCTAAGCATGCTCTCAACCAATGATCTTGTGTTTACGGGTTGTCACCCATCTTCTGTCACTCCAAAGACCACCAATTTCTGTTCTGGCATCCTGACCCCAATTTCTGATTTTGTCAGCCCCAAAATACCTGAAGCAATTAAGAACTTTGAAGGATTTCTAGCTTGTGGTCAGTTGAAAGATCAATGTGTGGACTCTCAGTGAAAGGCCCCATAATCTTTAATCAATCACAAAAAGACTCCCTTATCTTGGGTTGATCATGTCACTATAATAGACCCTATATCTGAGGTGTTTGCACTCATAATCAATCTGATATATGAGTGCCCCTTCCCAGACAAGCAGACTGGGTATATTGGAAGAGGGTAGGGTTTATCCTGGTGTTCAGTACATCATCTGTATTTTTTCAATGATAAAAACAAAGAAAGAAACAAACAGATATGCTAAGTATATTTTAAGTAAATGCTTATTTTTTTATTTTTTTTTCAGAAATCAAAGAAAAACTTAACCTTGATGTACAATCTCATGAGCTAGCTCTTTTAAACTGCCCCAATAGAGACAGATCATCAGACTCCTCCAGCACCTCTTCAGACTCCTCCAGCACCTCTTCAGACTCCTCCGGCACCTCTTCCAATCATTTTGTCATGAATATACCAGAGGACCAGGCTAATTATAAGGAGAGGAAAGAGGCGATACAATCTGCCTTGGGGGCAATAGCCTTGAACATGAGAAAGGCAATATTTGTTGCTTCTCAAGAGGAAGCTGATCTTGTATCTCAGGTAAATTCACAATATATATTTTAATTTTCTGTTCTCCAATCACTTTTATGCTCCCTGTTTCTGAACTGTTATTAGGCAAAAACAAAAAACAAGTTTTTTTCCCGTGCGCCGCGCGCATTTCGTTTTGGCGTCATTATTTGCGCATTTCATTTTTTTATTTGATATTTTAGAAAACGAAAATCAAAATAGCCAATTTGATAAAAAGAACGGGTAAAATTGCAAATTTTTTACTAAAAAAGTGTTTTCTTTTCAACAAAAACTTGAAACCGGACAGGTTTCTTACTGAAAAAATCATCACCCATGCGGATTTTCAATAAAAATTTGCCTTAGCACCTCTTGAACAATAGAAAAAAAAGAAAAAAAAAGAAAATAAAAAAACGCATTTCGCATTTAGGTTTTTTGACCACCGACAGGAAACAAACTTTTTTTTTTTTTGCCTTACCTGTTTCAGGAGCAAATCCAAACCAGAAGTACCCTAAGAGGGTGGTATGGTCTCCCTAGACTCAGTCCATCAGTCTAACAAAAACTGCACACGCGCTTCACTGTGTTGGCTTTTGACGACTTATTCACATTGCTTGAAAAAAGAAGAGCACTTTTTATTAGCTTTTATTTATGACGTGTGGCTTATGAATAAACAATACTTGTTTACTACTTTAGACTACGTCATGTTTTGCATACTTGAGTGCTAATCTGCGCACCGCATGCGCGGTGCCCGTGAAACGCTTGTTATCCCGTGCCCATGGCTTACGCCAAACGGCATTTTTGCACTCATAGAATGGATGCCTGTGGCACTGCTTTGTCTCGCTGAGGAGTGAATTTGCCGATTGTTTTTGCTTTTATTCTTGAAAAAGGAAAGAATTGTGCAATTTTTAATATAGCTATAATTATCCTGCATGGCTGGTGGTTTATTAAATGTAGATTATGTGTCATGTAGTGTTGTAAATTGAAGCAAAATTTAGTCAAAGTGGCGAAGATGGCGACTTTGAAAAAACTTTTTTGGGATATGCAAATTTTTCATTATTGATGAGAGTGTACGTCATCATACAAAGTCATGTTTGATCAGTCTTTACTGCGCCGAATCCTTCTTTACGGTGCCAAGTGCTCCACTTTTTTTCACATGTTTCCAGTCGCCAAATGGCCCGAACAACAGGAAGTGAGGGAGACCCCATTTGGCGACTGGTAGATCCAGTCAATGGTCTCCCTAGCCTAGGGTGAAGGGCCTCTTGACAGGTAAAAATAAGCTAATTTTATTGGCTCAAACTCCCAGGTGCTTTGATCAGACCTAATTATGCCCCTGCATTAACATATGTATAATTCAACTGACAATGGTCAATGATACCATCATATCAAATCACCATTATTTGTGGGCTTATAATATATATTTAGAGTGGAGATACCAGACTTTTTATACTGGCCTGTGTAATATGGCTTCCTCGGGCATGGAGCTCAAATCGGAGGTATTCGGGTAAACTCGGTTGCATGTAGAGATAAACCGCTCAAATTATACTTTACGCAAATGAGACCCTAGTCTGTATGCAAAGCATTTGTGTATATTTTCAATATTCACATATTACGACAAGATGTGATGCATCATCGGCAAAATCCGAAAACCCCCAATTTAATCCACATACCAGAATAAGAATGGCAGTGAGCCTGGTATCTCCCCTCTAAATCTATGGCTTAAGAGTACCAACCACTCAAGATGTTTTAATGAAAGGAATTTGCTTCTTGATTTTTTTTTGTCGTGTGTTTTGGTGGCCGTATTCACTTTGTGAATGTAAGGGTTTTTTTAAGGAAAATCCCTATTGAAATCAATTGTGAAAAGAGTGATCTTGAACCTTTCCATGATGAAATTACATTGTAGATTAACGCTCCAGGAAGCAAAACACAGTTGTGCCACAGAGATGACACCGAGTTCAAACCATGGCCCCAATTAGTGTAACGTGTAATGTAATATGTGGACAAAAACGAGGACACATGATGAAGAATGCTGCACACCTTGTACCCGATTGAGTGTAACAAACATCAAGGACGATGTCAGGATTTATCTATATTTGAGCAGGATTATTCTTTGTGTGTCCTCGTTAATTGGAGCCACTGATCAAGTGATCAGCGAAGAAACGTTAACCAGCAGCTATTGAGAAATAGTAATGAAATGAGCTATGGAATGGAAGTATATGTGGATAAAGTGTCAGGGGCCTGGTTGTGCTCATAAAGGGTATGCTTTATCAATGGTGTTCATATTATTGGTTACAATTACAACACTGTATGCACGACACGCTTTAGAAAGGGTGGGTCTAGAAAAAAACCAAAAATTGTCAAAAGGTTGGGGTTCAGAGAATTTCCAGTATAAAGGGTGCCTTGATAAAAAGGGTGGGTCTGAAATAAAAAGTGTGGGTTGCTTACCCTGTGACTAAAATGAACCAAAGTGGGATGAATTCAGAATTCAGTACCTCCATCAGTACGAAAAACTTATTAATAAGTTTATAAAAAGGATGGGTTTAGAGAACTTTCAGTATAAAGGGTGTTTGGATAAAAAGGGTGGGGCTAAAATTAAAAGGGTGGGGAACAAGGAGAAAAAATGTGAAATGGACAGCTTCATAAATATGTGGGCTGTGTGATGCCAAGAAAGAAGATGCAAATTCCCTTTTTTATGTTAGGCTGATGAGTTGTCCACGGTAAAAATGGTAAGTGCGTCCTCTTTCTGAATCCCCACATATTTGTTTTTATATCATGATTGCAGTGATTTGAGCCGTGCAAAAATTATTTTCCATTGCACGGCATGAAACAAACCTGGTGATATCATGATATAAAACAAATATTGAATGCCTATGCACGTGCAATAGTACAAAATATATCATTCGGTCAAATTTGGACTGATCCATTTCACTCAGCTACGCCTCGCCTCGTAAAATGGAAAAGTCCAAATTTGACCTCATGATATATTTTGTACTATTGCACTCTCAGGCATTCAATATTTGTATACTGACTGCTTGTACCAGTCACCCTGTGCGGCTCATTTTAATTATCTACATATATGGCACCAAGATAAAATCCATAAAAATCCATCTGGGCCCTGGGTGCTTTGAAACTTGTTATTGATTCATAGAGTGGATTTATGGGACTGAAGTTACAAGCGAAATAGGTACTGAACCAATCCCTGGACAAAATCGAGTACAAAAATAGTACAACATTCCTAAGGCGCACATTTGGAACACAATTATAGTACAGTTTTAGTACAAATATAGTACAAAGTTGTGTACTATAAATGTACTCAAATTGTACTTAAATGATGTTCCAAATGTGCACCTTAGGAATGTTGTACTATTTTTGTACTCGATTTTGTCCAGGGATGACTTCACTTAAAGGGACTAGCCTAGATTCCACCTAGAATTAAAAACTTGTGGAAATGCTCTAAATAAAGCTTAAAAGTATAGTAAAATCCAAAAAGTGCAAAAAATTACACACAAATGACTCATATTGAGAGAGAATTAATTTGCAATATATCATTCTTTGATGTTGGTGTGACTATCATGTGTTTCCTAAATTCTAAATTTGCACCTCAGATGGATTAACCAGATAAAAGATCAAACAAAGCTCCTGAAGATAGTTTAATACATTTTCATCAAAAAATAATGTTTGGCCATCACAGATGTAGAAACAAGATTTTTTTTTTAAAGTTTTCAAACTAGAAACACTGTTTTCACACCACTTTTTTTCACCGGCGAAAAAAAATAAAGTAGCCAAAAATTGCAATTTTCTCCAATATTCCTCAAAATCATTGAAAACTGCTTACGGGTTATATTACTATAAACATGTTCTATCAATTCAAGTAAAAAATATGTTAGTAAAAAATTAGTGGGAAGAATCTAGGCCAGTCCTTAATGGTTAATTCATAGTTTGTGTATCTCGATGTTATACCTTCTTGATATCTCGATGTTATGCCATCGGATGAGGTTGGAGGTTCTTAACTTGAATGCAGATCTGTTTTTGGATTAGGAGCATATGAATGCAACCATCAATGATACAACCCTGTATTCTTCACAAATTGTTTGGTATCCTAAATCTATTTTTAAGTTTGATCTGGTCTAAGTGGAATTTGCTTTTGTAATAAATGACATGTGATCACATTTTCACATAGGCTAACTGTCAAATTGAAGGTTTAGGAATACTAGACTGAAAAATGGAAGCAAATAATCAAGGGGAATTTGCTATTGGTGAGGGTAGATTTTACTTAGACAAGATCTAAATTGGCTCTCTGCATATGGACCAAAAATATTGTCTGTTTGTGCTTGGCAAAAATTTATTCGATTTCAAATCCAAAACTGTTTCGAACTTCCAGAGATTGACTATACAGTTAACCATTATTTCCTTGGGCAAGAAACTTTACTCTTCTTGCTCAGCAGTTCAGAAGTCATGTTAAGCTGTTGGTCCTGTACAAATACTATAGACTCCTTTATGGGGTATGCATGTCATGCAAGTACAGAATATGTTGATTGATTGATTGATTGATCGATTGATCGATCGATCAATTAAACTAAGATGTAAGACCCTACCATTCCTTTGTATGTACCTTTTCTGTTGTTCTGCTTGACTATGGAATAAACTGCTTACAACCACACATTGGGTTCTAGTTTTATGGTCACCCATCTTTCAAAGTTTTACCCATAATACATTTTATTTCAAAAAGAGTAAACCTGATATGCAAGACAGTACAATATGGATCTGCAAAATCTTGTGTGAGCAAAATTCTCCTGGCACACTTCACAATATAAAAAACAGATGACGTCTACAATGACTTGAATACATTTTATCTCTTTGCAGGGCCATGCATACTTACAATGGCATAGCAAGCATCAATTTTGTTCAAACTGCGGCTCAAGAACACAAAGCAATATCGCTGGCAATAAAAGAAGTTGTCAATCTTGCTCAGAGACTAGTTTCCCGGTGGTATGTATCAGTAAGGACCCCCGGGGGAGCACTCACATATGAGAGCAGGATATATATGTCCGGCGGTCAAGACCCCCCTTTTTCAGGCCGTTCACTAGATCCCCATTTTCAGCGTGATTCAGTTCTTTAGACCCTGTTTTTGAGGAAAAATAGCTGAAACTGCAAATATTGCTCCGGAAAAGGGGAAATTTTCAGTTCAGGTGGCTATTTTTGGCCAAAATTCAGTTCACTAGATCCCCCAAAATCAGTTTCAAAGGTCAATTTTTTGCAGAAAATCAGTTCACTTGACCTCCATTTCGCCTGACATAAGTACCACTTTCAATATTGAGTGCCCCCCCCCCCCCCGGTAAGGACCAAGACAGGTTTTTCATGAGCTACCAAATATTTTGTGCAACCAGGTTTCTCTATGGTTCCATTGTATGTTTTTCTTATAATAAGGGCTGATTCAGAGCCCAATCATATCAAATGCGGGCTGCTCTGGCAAAATGAGAGAAAAGTCTCAAATCTACATTTTGAAAAAATGGCATCTAAAGTAAAAATAGGGTGAAAAAGTCAAACTTTGTTTTTTTGACATAAAACGCCATCATGCATAAGTGTTTACAAATTCCTAAAGTTTTGAAGGTCAAATTTTCCGGCAAGTGCAATTATGTACTAGATAAATCGGCCTCCAAACAAAATTTTCCCCACCAAATATTTGGTCGCGACATCACCAAATATTTGCCATCGAATTTAAAGTACGAACGGGTAACAAACATTTGGTCCAATGTATATGAGCTTTAAGAATAGCGAGCCGTCGGACTAGTGATGTGTTTTTTTGCACTAGCGGGATGTCAGACTGGGTAGCTGTCACCTTTAACTCAGCACCATCATGTATGATTTTCTGGGAAATATTTAAAAATTTATGTTACATTCTTCATAATTTTCAGCTAAATCAAACGATTTCAAATAAAATTTTCAATCTTTCTGTCAGTGAGCATATTGTACCCCCAGCCAAACGTTGTTCATTAGTGCCTCTAACCATGTATGGGTCTGAGTAATATTATTTTTCACTTTTATTGCACTGCAGAGAATTTTTGGAAAATTTTGTTTACAAAAAAAGTACATGCTAATGAGCTCGTACGTGATTGGTTGATAAAACGGCTACGTGATCGACGTTCCGAAGATTTCCGAATGTATTTTGAGATTGTCTATTACATAAGACCTTGGAGTTCAATACAAAATCCTCCATGTGATTTGAAAAAGTTGTATCATACGACTCTTTTACCAGTCAAACTTGTATTGCTTTTGGAATATGATAGTTGTATTACAAAACGTGTTGGTTCTTTATGTTTGTGAAACTAACTGCAGCTCGTTGAACTATGCAATGACAATAGAAACAATGCGCATAGCTGTCTATTAAGGTTTGTAAACTACAAAAACTAAATTTGATTACAATATTATGAAAAATATAAAATGAACTATTTTCTAAAATTTTCCAGGGCATTTGTAATTTTTTTGCTATTTTTTTAAATGTTGAATGCATAACCAAGGCTTTACCAGCAAAACACAAAAATTAAATGTTGAATGCATATCGAGGCTTTACCAGCAAAACACAAAAAATGTAAACATGACAAAACCATTAGTATTTTCTCCTATTGCATGAGAAAAAGAAGAAACCTAATAATATGGCCTACTATGTATAATTTGAATGCATTGCCATAACTGAATTTCTTCTTACATTTCTAAATCCATATTCATATTATGTGTTTGGTTTTTGTATGGTACATTTTGATCCATATACTTTATCTCTTTAAATCTTGAGTTCAGCAGGAAAGAATCCCATTCTTAGTGGCTGTTATGTTGATTTTCATGCAGTTTCTTTCGGCAAAGGCACACGATACAGGATTGTTTGTTGTTGTTTCTCGGTTACAGAGAGAGATGGAATGTAATAAATAGTAACATGCACCCATTAATATACCTACATCTTGATGTTTTGATGTATTTTGTACCGGGGAAGGGGCGTTCTTCAAAATCCCCATTTTATATTTACATGGGTCCCATTTATAGTTAATCTCCTTAGACCTCCATTTCAAGCAAAAGTGGTTAAGCTCAAATTGATCACATTTAGTGTTGCTTAAGTGATTAATTTGAGCTTTTCTCTCCTTGAAACAGACTATCTGCTTCAAAATAGGAGTGGAACTGCTGTTTTGGGCAAAAAATTTGCTAAATGTTTCCAAAACAAGACCCTGAAGATCAGAAATGACATTAAAATAGTCTTACTGGTTCTCCTTTCTCTACGACACCATTTTACTCATCAGAAAGTGGTATCTACAATAGCTGCCATTTGTCATTAAGTCTTGTATCAGCACCATCACCTGAAGAACCATTTCAAGAGCCACTGACATATGGCAGAGAACTTTTGAGGGATATGTGAAATTCTAGTGACTATACTAAATTTACCGAAAAGGTAGGCTAACCTGCATTATTTTGTAGGGGTGTAGGGAACTTAGCCAGTTTATTTATAAACATTAGTAAGTCCGAGTCACCCAGCAAGTTCTCAGATATGCCTGTCATTGCTTGTTTCAATATAACACATTATCCATCAGAGTATCCTCATACAGATATTGTTGATACTAAACTTTGTTACATGTATGCCTATAAAAAAAGAAACACAATCATCCAAGATATATTGATTTTGGTTCACTTTTCACTGTATACATTATATAAATGTTTGCATTAAAAATTAAATATTATGTTTGCGATATGGTATTCAATTTACATAGTTCTGCACATAATTGTAAAGTTGAAGGCTGTTACAGTAGATAAATAAGTTTGATTCCATTATTATAGGCTGATGCCGTTACATGATCATAACAAATCAACATGTTTAGTAAACACCAATTATTTGCAATGTTAAGAACATTTGGACACTTATAATGAAAAACATTAGGGTGTAGAAAAGTGAACAACTTGGAGGCCTTTAGCAATATGACTATGCTCATTTGCCCTTTTAATATGTGATTTGTTTTGTTGTTGCTGCTGCTGCAGTTGCTGTTGTTGATGATGACGATGACGACTATAAAATTTCATTGACTGCAATTTTATTTTATACTAATTCATTCCCCTAATATGTCAAACAAAGTTTTTGTATGGCCACTTTTTCCGCCTTCGTGCACTGCCAAATATTGGAGGACTATATTGATTTAATCAATTGAATTCATATTCCCTATTTCATAGAATGGACAGTTCAAGAGACAGGGAAAAATTGCAAAAATAAAATGAATCTATAATAGGTGTTTAAAAATAAAACACAAGGCAGCCATTGCAGATAAGACTTTCTTGCACTCACATGACGGATTATCAGCAGTAACACCAGTAACTGTAGATGATCTACTGGAAGTGATTTCAAAATCATCTAATGTTTCGTGTAATTTAGACCCTGAACCAACCTGGCTTCTAAAAGAACATGTGGAGGTGCATCTTCCAGCTTTAACTACTGTTGTAAACTCTTCATTACAATTCTGAATTTTTCCGGTCAAGGACGATCGCGGTGGTAAGTTCCTACCTGTAGATTTTGTTTATATTCTGTCAGTTAATAGAATAGAGTCTAAACTTTAAAATTCAGCAATAAAAAATAGGGGTCACCGGCCATCTAAGCGCGCTATGACGTCATATATGATGACGCCATTTTCCTTTTAATTGACGATAACTTTAAAACTAGAGCGATAGGTTAATTAACTTAATTAACATTTTTTATCTGTTCGATGTTTTAAAACCAAATTTTGACATTTCCGGCGATGAAAATTATTTGTTAGATTTTACCCCATGTAATTTCATCTCCAGCAATCTTTTGAAAACAGTCGGTGACCCCATATTTTCTTTCATAATTTGACATCCCCTTGACACTCACAATTGACCATAGGTAGCAAATATTTGAAAAATCAGCATTTTGCGGTATAGGAAATCACTCGTAAAAATTGTTATCACTGAAGGCCCGTTGGCTCGGGAGCACTCGTATCTACTCGTTACTATTTCGCGCTATTTTCGGCGCTTACTGGGAAGACAATGCGTAAAAACAAGTGCGCGCGTTGCGTTTTGCGTATTAAGTGCAAATCTTACGCTAAGATACCACGCGCGTGTTTTGTCAAAATCTTCCGGCCACTGACCAACAAATTCTGTGACACTACCCTCTTGAATTAACACCGTGATCGTCTTTAATGCTCACAATGCAATAATTACTCCCCTACTGAAGTTGCCTTTGCTGAACCATGGAAAAAAGAGAACAAAGATGACTTGAAAAATTACAGACCAGTCAGTAATTTGAAATTCATTACCAAACTGATTGAGAAATGTGCTGCCATGGAAAAAAGAGATTTTTTCCATGGTGCTGCAAAGCAGTTTATGAACTACCTTGACAATAACAATCTTATGGATCCCTTGCAGTCTGTATATCGCCCTCTGCATTCCACTGAGACAGCTTTGCTAAAGTTTCAGCAGGACATTGTGTCAGAAATTTCATCTAAGAGAGCTGTGCTCATTGTCCTGTTGGACATGAGTGTAGCTTTTGATACAGTTGACCATGCACAAGTGTGTCAGCGTCTCACTAACTGTCTTGGTGTTAGTGGCCTGCATGGCTCATCAATGGTTGGCATCGTACCTGCATGGTTGGAAGAGTCAAATAAATATTGCAAGTTTGTTATTGGAACCAATTGAAGCGAACTTTGGGGTACCACAGGGGTCAGTTTTAGGTCCCCTTTTTATCACAATATACACAAGACCTTTTGGAACAATTGCTCAGAAATTTTACATATGTTATTATCTCTATGCCGATGACTGTCAGTTGTATCTCCTTTGATCCAATGGTCAATGGTGATTTAAATCATGCTCTTTCTGTTCTAACCATATTGTTTGATTAGAAATTGGCTATTAAGCTGTTTTCAAGATCTTTGCTCTACGTATGGTTTTGCTCCTCCCTACATCTCTCAATGCATTCAGTTGTATCAGCCTTCTCTTCAACTGCAATCAGCTAATGTTAAAACTCAACTCGATATCCCAAGAGAATGGGGTGTACTCTGGGTCTAATTTGGTTTTTGTAGGGATGTGCCTCTGGAAAATTTAAAAAGCCACCCATGCAAATACCAATTTTCAAGAAAAAGGGACCCATCCATATACCAAATCTTCCAAATTATGAGTCACACTTGATCAAAAACCACATTTCAAAATTCTCTAAGGTTTTGAGAGGAATTGTCAAAATTTGTGCCAGATGGTGCAAATTTTTGAAAATATGAATGGAATAAACTGCCAAGTAACATCAGGCTTGCACCATCAATTAATGCTTTTATTATGATTTTTATATTTTTCTTTGTTTTAATGTTATTCTGTATTGTTAGCGCTATGATACTCAAGTGAATAGCGCATCTATATAAATGCCCTCTTGTTGTTGTTGTTGTTAACCACTTTTGCTTGAAATGGAGGTGGTTAGGTTAACCACCTTAATTTCAAGCAAAAGCGGTTAAGTTCAAATTGATCACATTTAGGGTCGCTTAGGTTATCTAGACCCAGTGGCGTAGCCAGCTCGGGTGGGGGAGGCAAACACATTTTCTTCCCTTTTCATACTTATTTTATGTTTTCTTCCCCATTTCCATACCAAAATATGAGACTCAAAAGGGTACACCACACCCAAATGTTTTTAACATAGCTTTTATAACTGACAAGCCAAAAAAAAGAAGAAAAATAGCTTACAAGCGCACAAACAGCTATTTTTATATGCTGTGTATCCGTAGGGTGTCAAGATTTAATCCAGATGCCGTTTTCTCATAGTTAAAAAAAGAAAGAATCAAAAATAGTAGCATAATTGGGACTCTTCTGAATCAAAACCCACTTTTTTAGCCATAAAAGTAATAGATAAAATCAATTACTTCCATGGTGTATGTATGATGATGAGATAAGCAAAGAAATACAACCTGTGTGGGACTGCGGAAATGTAGAAATTCAATTTAAAGTAAAATAAAACAAATTGGAACCCCTTCCCCTTGACTTGTAAGCCCAACAAGCATTTTTTGTTTCAATTTCTTCAATTGAAATACAAAGTAAATGCTCTGACCTAGTTTTTTCTCTTTCCTGATCCTAGATGCGATAGTGCTACCACGTACTGTATTATACTAATAAAGACCCGAGGATCAATGGCAACACATTCCTTATTCTTTTTTCGTGGATCTCATAGCTTGTCAGTGTTTTCTCATCTTATGATGTAATTCCCCCAAGTCGTCATGTGAGCGCAAGAAAGTCATATCTGCAATAGCTGCCATTTTTCATAAATTTGGATTCCACACGGTATAATCTCCAGTTTTGGGTCAGTGGTTCTTGAAATGGTTCTTCAGGTGACTGTGTCACCTGAAGAACCAGTCACCTGAAGAACCATTTCAAGAGCCATTGACATAAGAAAGGGAAATTTTGAGGGAATTTTCACATTCTTGTGACAAGGTGTTAGATAAATATACCTTAGGGCAGCTATTGCAGATACGACTTTCTTACACTCGCATGACGAAGTATTATTCAACTGGTTGTAAGCTCTTGTAATTGGCTTTTGTTATTATTTTCCTGGGAGGACCTCTTGTATTTGGAGGAGGATATAATGCTAGAAAATTGGTTCTAAAAAAGAAGGAATTTGACATTTGAATACACTATTCCAAGAAAATCCAGATTCTAAAACGGTTATTGAATTATAAAGAAAAAAGTGGATATCTTTTTATAGGAATTGCTTAGTCAATTTATTAATTGTTCTACAGGGAACTTTAATAACGAAAACAATGTGACAGTATATGTTTATATTATTTACATCTTCATGGCAACACATTGGACTATCTTAAGGGCACAGTTAACCCCTTATTTTCTGAAATATTTTACGCTTTGTAACTCAGCAACCGATAAGTAAATCCATATGAAAGTATACATTTCTAGATGTGGATTTTCTTGTAGAAGATGATGGTTAGGTCTAATTTGGACCAAAATGTATGATTTTGGACCAAGGGTCCAAAAACCCTTGTTCTTGGACCACTATACTTACAAACAACCTAACTAAATTTAAAAAAATTAAAAGTTGGACCTCGAATGCTTTTTAGAATCTAGAAACACATGTCTAGGAACGCATTTCTCAAATTTTTGACTCACTATTGGAAATATTGCCAAAAATAGGTCCAAAATTGGCCCAAAATGATTTTTTTGTCATTTTTGGCCTATTTTAGGCCTATTTTTGGCAATATTTCAAAAAGTAAGGCAAAAATCAAAAATTTGAAAAATGCATTCCTAGACATGTGTTTCTAGATTCTAAAAAGCATTCGAGGTCCAACTTTTAATTTTTTAAAATTTAGTTAGGTTGTTTGTAAGTATAGTGGTCCAAGAACAAGGGTTTTTGAAAATTTAGTTAGGTTGTTTACAAATTAATGGTCCAAGAACATGGGTTTTTTGGACCTTGGTCCAAAATCATACATTTTGGTCCAAAACTGACCTAACCATCATCTTCTACATGAAAATCCACATCTAGAAATGTATACTTTCATATGGATTTACTTATCGGTTGCTTAGTTACAAATCATCAAATATTTCAGAAAATGAGGGGTTAACTGTGCCCTTAAATAGGTGGAGTTGAGACTTTCTTGGAACAGTTTATCAAAATATACTAGCTTCACTAGTCAAAGACGAAACAAATAGTTGAGAATGTAGTGAAAATTAGACAATCAGCAAATCATTAGTATCGACTGATGTCACCTGATAAGTTGCAATTTTGAAGTTGGGGCTTTCTTGGATGGGCATTGATATTGCCATGTATGTCATGTTAAAAATGGTATATCTTCTGTCATAAAACACCACAAAAAGCCCTATATTTTCTGTTGATTACCTTTAAAATATTCAGATATATTTCATATTTCCGATCATTTTCTTGAAATGAAGCTTTGCTTGTGTTTTGAAGTACTAAAAGCACAAGGATTGTGAATCTGTCAAAAAATCCATTTTGGCAAATTACGACCTTGACACATATTTGCAAGTTTGCTGCATTTACGGCCATCTCAAACACCCTGAATACAATTCTCTTTAGATTAATTCACAGTGTTTCTAGGCAAATAAACAGGTAATGGGTTATCAATCTGATAAAGACATTCCAGTTCTTCCTGTAGCTGTTGTGTTTCAATTGAGTAGATGAACTGATTTTTTGTTGGTCAAAGATTAAACTATTAGATTGTACATACGTATTATTCAGTACTGTGTGAAAAATCCAAAATAGAGGATCATAAACCATAGCATTTCCACATAATTCTTAAAACAGAACAATCATTGAAATCAGTGCATTGAAATTTGCGTATGCAAAATGGATGTAAACAATTTTTTTGATTTTTACTATTTATGAAAAAAAATCGTTATTCCGCAGGTACAAGGCAACTTCTTCTTTGAGAAACACCTTAAAAGTCAAAAATCAACATAATTCTTTTACAAATTTAGTAATTGAACCCTGTATTACTCACAATATTGCATTTTGGTCCCTTCCACAACTTTTTTACTCCTTGGCTATGTTTCTCTAAGATATCACTCTTTGACAATTGAAAGACATGTTTCTCTTTTAGTTTGACTTTTTACCTTAAACATCAATGGCATATTCAATTTTATATCATGATTACAGTGATTTGAGCCATGCAATAGTTTGTACTATTGCACGGCATGAAATAAACCTGTGTGATATCATGATATAAAGCAAATATTGAATGCCTATGCTCGTGCAATAGTACAAAATATATCATGAGGTCAAATTTGGATTGATCCATTTCACTCGGCTACGCCTCGTGAAATAGAAAAGTCCAAATTTGACCTCATGATATATTTTGTACTATTGCACTCTCAGGCATTAAATATTTGTATAATATTGGATTGAATTTGAACCAAAGCAAGAGTGTCATTCAGCTGCCAACTGGAATTTAAGTAACCAATTAAGAAATTGACAATTTTTATCTTTAATTTCTTTGTTTTTGAAAAACAATCAAAGTGGTAAATTTGTATGGACATGCTGTTACTGTAACAACATAGATATTGTCATGTGTGGGAATTCCAGAATCAGATAATGGCAATACATTTAAAGGGACTAGCCCAGACTCCACTTAGAAAGAAAAACTTATGAAAATGGTCTAAATAAAGCTGAAAAGTGTAGTAAATCCAAAAAAGTACAAAAAATTACTAAGAAATAGCTCAAATTGAGAGAGAATTAATTTAAAATATATGATTCTGTGATGGTGGTGACTATCCTGCGTTTTTTAAATCCTAATTTTGTACCTCAGATGGATTTTACCAGATAAAAGATAAACAAAGCTCCTGGGGACAATTTAATACATATTAAAAGAGAAACAATTTCATCAAAAATAATTTGTTTACTTATCACATGTGTAGAAACAAGATCTTTTTAAAATTTGAAACACTGTTATCACATCTTTTTTTGGGCCGGCGTAATAAATTAAAGTTGGTAAAGAATTGCCGTTTTCTCCAATATTCCTCAAAATCATGGAAAACTACTGGTAGGTTGTATTACTATAAACATGTTCTATTGATTCATGTAAAATATATGTAGATAAAAAATAGTTGGAAGAATCTAGGCCAGTCCCTTTAAGTTAAGTGAGAAGACTAGAACTTTGATGATTGAGTAGCTTATTCATTGCTTTACATTTTTCTCTGAAATGATACAAGTTTTAGCGAAATCTAATTTGTAAAAATCTCTTGTACTTCGGTACATGAACTGCCCTTGATTTCTGCATGCAAAGATGTAATTAATAATTTGATATAGATAATTTATTATTATTGATTGATGATTATTATATATGACTATGTTGCTTTGAAGACATTAGAGATTTTATTGCCTACAGCATTCTAGCATCATGAATCATGTACAAGACAAAAGTTCAAAATCTGTCCTAGTTTCTGGACAAAATGTGTGAAAAAGAGTATTCAGGAATGTAGAAAATCACCTGTGTGCACCTGTTTTGAATATAAACTGTTTGTAAGGGAATGATTTAGATAGTTGCAGACTTTTGAATGGCTCAGCTTACAAGATTTAGTTAGTTAGATAGTTAGTTTTTATATAGCGTACAAGATTTAGTTAGTTAGATAGTTAGTTTTTATTTATTGGCTTAGCTTTAACTCACAAGATTTAGTTAGTAAAGCTACGGTCACAATGTTCATACGAACAAAAGATTCGTACAAATCATTTAAGAATAAGGTACGTACGACGTTGGCACGGCGTTCATAAGAATAGGTATATTTTTGTACAAATATCTGATAAATGTTCAGTTTATGAAATTTCTTTTTAGGGTAATGTTATTAGATATATTTCCCCTTGACGAAAATGAGTTGTGTTTTTAAAATAGATTAAAAAATACCCTTACGACTGGTCGCAAACGCCTTACGAACAAGCTGCGAACAATTGTTTTGACCGTTTCGTACGAACGTCGTACGAACACGGCACGAACATCAAATAATTGAATCCATTAGTTACTACCTACAATCCTCGCAAAAAGTCTTGGAACACCCGTGTTTAGTAAGTAAGTGTACCCCCCGCTCCACCATTCAATGTTGCGGCATTGGAAATCCGTGTGATTTCGGTGTCGCAACATTGAATGATGGGGAAGGGGGAAGGGAAAAGTAGCCTAATGTTAACAGCTCTTCAATGGACTTATTGATTTAGTTTTGCAGTTGTGTGCACTAAAGTGTTCCAACAACTTTTTACGAGGTTTGTAGGACTGATATATTAACAGTAAAAAGGGTCACATCTATGTATAATGTAGCCTGTACAAAGTTGGTAGCTGAAAATTTTTGTCACCCAAAAAGTGAATTTTCTGGCAAAATTGGCCATAATCCATATTTTGCAGCAAAACGGTGTATGATACAGGTACTTTGATTACAAAATCATAATTTACAGTCAATTTGACATTACAAATGACATGGTTCATTTCCCCAAGATATTGATTTTTTCACACTTTGTCAGTGAAAGCTAAACCAAATCGAACCATGTCTTATTTTCATTTATTCATTTTGATTTATTTAGTTGGCCAGTTATTAGCTAACTAGTTAGTTATGTATGAGACAAAAGTTCAAAATCTGTCCTAGTTTCTCTACTAAATGTGTGAAAAAGAGTATTCAGGAATGTAGAAATCTCGATGTTTGCACCTGTTTTGAATACTAAACTGTTTATTTATTTATTTGGTTGTTTATTTATTTTTATTTATATATTTATTTATTCATTGATTTTTATTATTTACTTATTTATTTTATTTATTTACTTGTATTTATTTATTTCCATTTATTTAGTTGAATAGTAATAATTACCTAACTAGTTGGATGGTTAATTATACTTATTTTGTTAGATGTTGATAATAATGTTGGATGGTTAGTTACTGTGATTGTGACAATGAACAAAAACAAAATCTAGAGCAATTAAATTATCTCGCTTAGTACCATGTATTTATTATTAGCTACCATATCATTTGCTTGTAACTTAAAAATGATCTAACTTTTCTTGGGCTTAAATTGTCACTGTCGATAGTTTTGACATTTGAAATATTGTTTACAACATGACAGCATAATCTTAGTAGATAGGCATTGTTTTTCCCTTAAGGTTAAGCTTAACTGCCAATCAAATGCAGAGATTAATGAGCCAGTGATATTTTAATACATGGATTTTGTTGCTAAAACTGAAGGGGGCACTCCTTATCTAAAGTTATGGGGATTTGCAAAAAGGTAAAAAAGGGGCTATCATCCCATACAAATCTGTGCTCAGAAAATAGGGTATCATTCTGTACACAACATAAATAAAAATGGGGTCATCTAAGTGTAGAGATTTAATTAGGTATTCAAACACACTACAGAGTTGTTCATCACATATCAATAATGATGCGTCCGCATATTTTTATCGTGCCAGGGTGGCTAAATACGCCGACGTATTGGATGCAGAGTTGCAGATTTGTGTAGTATGTTTGAATACCTTTGAACAACGAAAATCTTCCGAAACACATATGAATGAAAGTTTAAATGATTTCATTTTAACATATACTTATCTTCACAAACTATTTAGCAAAATCTAAAACTGGGTTTGGGAATGTTTGTTGCTTTGTCGTTTTAAATTGTTCCCAAGCACCAGACTTTGCACGTTCTCAAAGTACCCAATGTGCGATGAACAGTGCGCCGACCTAGCACTGTTGTTTGAACCCTATAGAAATAGGGACATTTTATCTCTAAGTGTCAAAATAGATGGCGCTATTCATAAAAACTTATTTTAAGATGTAGGAGGGGTGTACTGTTATAATAACAAAATTAGATATGCAAAAGAAGCATCTGACATCAAACACATTTAACTAATAACTTTCAGCCAAAATCTTCACAAATTAATCAATAATCAAGTAAAATCAATAATTTGAAATTTGTATAGCGCCCTCATTTTTGCACAAATCTGATTTAACAGAAAATACAAATAAACGGGCTTAAAATTAAGTAAATTTTAACCAAAATGAATTACATTTTGACACTGAGTTAAAAACTTTATTATGTGATATACAGGGTGGACAAATAAAAGCGTTATTGAAGTTTAATGTCACGTAACTTAAAAGTGGAAAATAATTCGAGAATGATGTTTATATATACATAAACTATGGTATCTTGTCTGTGTATGGTGCAAATTTCATGTCAAACAAAGCTTGCATTGCAACGTTATTGACATTAGCGCAAAAAACGCTGAATTCCACTTTGTCCACGGCTGGGAATACTTTAATGTTCACTATCTAGAATCATAATTAGGTCTACAATCAGCATGTTTTTTATTTCTTTATGACGTTGATGCTTATCATCATTGTATTAAATGTGCATATCATTGACTGAGAGTACTATTGGCATGTATGCGTGCATCACAATAACATAAGTATGGTGTACTTCAATAATAATCTAAAGAATTTATTGGGCGCGATGCTCTAATCGGCAAAGGCAGTGCATGTATTTGTTGGTCATTTTCATTTGTAAAGTTGGTTTGTAAAAGGCCGGAAGAGGAGGAAGTTCACAAGTCACAAGAGAACATTTGTTGCTGGTAGGTACGCAGCCGGCTAAGCTTACTCTCTAAATAGCCCGTATAGATGGTACACGTGCATTACGTATGACTTTCCTAAATGCACATATCTACAAAGACTATTTACAGAGTTAGAACAAAGTTTTACCCCTTTGGTACTGTTAATAAAGGGATAAAGATACAGGGAGATCTGCAGCAATAAATGCAGAACTCATCCTAAGATGAGTTCTCGACGCAAGTTCCTTTATCACATTCTTTGATCTAATCAGTATCGCAAAACCAATCAGCTAAGATAGATATTATAACCAACGGTCATTGTGTGCACCCATGTAAACTTGCCTCGTGGACAAAGTGGAATTCGGTCGTTTTTTGCGCAAATGGCAATAACTTCACAATGCAAGCTTTGTTTGACATGAAATTTTCACCAAACATGGACAAGATACTATAGTTTATGAATATAGAAAAATTATTCTCGAATTATTTTCAAATTTTAAGTTACGTGACATTGAACGTCAATAACGCTTTTATTGGTCCACCCTGTATTAAAGTTATTTGTACTGCTTTTTCAGCTTTTTGTGAAGTAAAATATAAAATATTGGTTAAACATGAATAAATGCACTGGCGTGCCCAAAGGGGGGGCCGGGGGGGAGCCCCAGTTTGGTAATTCAGTCGGGGGAAAAGGCCCATTCGGGGATCTTGACACAAAAAAGATTGAAAAGAAAAGGGAGTAGAGAAAAAATCAAAAGAAGAGAGAAGAAAAATAGTTTTAAATGTTTTGAAATTCATTGAAAAACTTGAATTTCCCTTACTTTTTGATAATTTAGATGTGAAAAAGCGAAAAAATTTGCGCGCTTCGCGCAAACTTTCATATTTTATCAATATTCAGTCGAAATTTGCTAATTTTTAGCTGAATTGACAAAATTTTTACGCACTTCCGTAAACGCTATGCCATGCGTGGCACGCTAATTTGAATATTAACTGTGGGTTCATCATAAATCTGAAATTGTCATTGAGGTAACAACCTCAGCTCAAACTCAAAATGGTTCTTTTAAAAATAGCAAAATTTTGTTAAATGCAAACATTAAAAAGTATGAGTTGAAATTCCATTAAAACTTAGTAGCAGAATTTTAGTGAGGAAAAATGCCATGGAAGGAATAAAAAGGGTTATTAAGTATTTGAACAAATAAAAAGGGGCCATTGAGTATTTTTTGGGAAACCAAAATAAGAAAAGGGGGGTCTGTTCCAAGGCACATCCTGTGCATCTATATGTAAGTGCCCCTGGATTAAACCTCTTGTGATTTGTTGAAAATATATGTTTACAAAATCACTACCATTCCCAAGAGTGAAGACCCATTTGCAATCAAAGATAGCAGTATTGATCCAACTATACTTTTTTAATAAAAATGACAAGATTTCATCAATATACAGGAATATTCAGCTGTTTGTTTGTTGTTGTTTTTTTTCAAGCTCAGAGTTAATTACCTTCAACGATACAATTTAAGTGAAGATTATTATAGGACATTCACCTTTTTCATAAATGTTTCTTCTAAGGGGTTTTCTCAGATATGCAAATATCCATTGATTTTCTTAAAAATTTAGTATTTGGTTGATTTATTTGTGCTGATAATGAATCTAAAATAAAACAAATATAGGTCACCGTGTATCTATGAATATTGTCAATCATCTGGGTTGCTTCAAATAGCAAAATATGAAATAAATCTGGTCAACTGGACTTACGTTTTTAATAGGGCCTGATGATGCTCCTTGGATGAGGAGTGATACTGTAGCTATCAAAAACGTAAATCCAGTTGACCAGATTTATTTCATATTTTGCTATAGGTTACCGTGCTCGTTTTTGAGATACAGGCATTTCAAAAAGAACATATTTCCCCCCCAAAAAAAATCACCCGATTTACCTTTAAAAGTATAGGGAAAGCTCTAAAAAGTTGATCATTATGTGATTGTAAAACTGTAAATGGCAAAAACTGGCATTTTTTGATAAAATTTGATTACGTAATTTAGTTGGCACATGTGCATCTGCAGGCCTGTGCATCTGCATAACTTCCTGCATATGTATATATTACGCAGCGATGCGGCACGTGATTAACCAAACACGTTAGTAAAACATGCATTCAGTGGGCATTGAAATTTGCTCACGCAAAACGGATGTAAACATTTTTTGATTTTTTACTATTTATCCCGCAGTCATAAGCAATTAACTGCATCTCAAAGCGGTGCTTGGCAAAAACTGAAAACAGCAAACATTCACAAACTAGTACTTTGCTTCAGATTATGCTTTTAAGCATTTTTATGCAGAAGAGTTGACCTATCTGTTAAGGTGGCTTAGAACAGAAACGGTGTCGGACACGAGTGAGCTGATATCATTGGTGTTGGACACAATTTTAAAGTATTTATCCTGGGATTTTAGCGTACTTTCTTGAGTACTGTACCTTGTGCTTTAATATAACGCGATCTTATACATGTGCATCATTTTTATATTCATGCATAAGACCATGCATGTTGCTCCTGACAGCGCAGAGCCCAAAGCGCACAGTGCTTAAGGTATTAGTCATTGCTAAAAAATGTCAATTTTTTGTTTTATATCTCAAAAAGTAAGTCGGTGACCATATTTTTTTATTACGTTTTTTTAAGGAACTATATAAGGACCAAAACATATGTGAAAAAGAGAGAGAAAAAATAGAGCCGTTTTTTAATTGTAAGTGTTTTTGTCTGATTTAGTTTGATTTTACCATAGAGGTCAATGGTAAAAAGTGGTAAAACATTGTGTTTTTGAAGTGGATTTTTCTCAAAAACTAAGTCGGTGACCCCCATTTTTTATTTCAGAAATGTGATATCAGCACATATGTAAACACCATATATCAAAAAATTAGAAAAATAAATAGAGGAATTCTATCTGTGCTAGGCCACCTTAAATTGAAAACATTTAGAATTTAATTCATACGTTTTCAAGAAGATTTTTGTTGTTGAAAGGTATCCGATGCGTCAGTGTCATTAATCGTTTTACAAACTAGTCAGACACATGAATTTAACTCATCTTGATCTTTTTAATTGATCATCATCATATAAACTTCATCTCTCGATCTTCGTTCACAAAGTTTTAACAAAAGTTTAACAACTTTAACAGTCGGCGTATTTTTATCACGCCTGTTTAGCCACCCGCTACCCTCGCGCAATAAAAATACGCAGACGCATGGATGCATTGTTGATTCGTGATGAACAACTCTGTGGCATGTTTGAATACCTAATGAATACATTTACATAACAAAAATAATCTCACCACCGCGTTTTCACGTTAGAGGCAATTTCTTTGAAATCTTCATTTTGCAACTTTCCAGTATTTTTGTCTTGGCAATTCTCTCTTATTTAATAGAATTTTGACCTTACTCTTATACAAGAAATCTTCTATATCAGGTGTCCACATAATACAGGCGATATCAAATGTTGACCACATAATAGGATTATTAGATCTGTAGATTGTTTCCTTCCGAGGTTTTACAAGTATCTTTTAGTTCCGTTTCAGATACATATAATCTAATCGCTTGTATTTTGAACTTGAGAGTAGGGTTTTTTAGTTTTATCATGTGACATACTTTTAACCAATCAATGATTGAAAATATGTAAATACAGTATATCTCACACATAATAGTTTAACCCTTAGTGCTGCTAAATCCTACAAAATAATACCCCCGGGGGTGCTAGTCAGAATTAATCTTTAACAAATTAAGGGTTTAGGGTATTTTTGACAAGTAAAACTAGGATCCTATAGGATCCTTGTCTAGGGTGTCAAAATAGGCAATTTTAGGATTCATATTTTCACAAGCAATCCCTCTCTTATGGCAATATCTAGATTAGAATCTAGCCATATTTTTGTAAACTGGTGGGGCATTGAAGAATCATTTTTTGTTTGCTTCCAAGCATTCTCTTGGCACAGTCAAGCGTTACCAGGACATTTAATCGCCTGCTTGTCACTCTATTACATATACACATTCCATATGACCACTCAACTTGAGCTGTGAAGTGACCTTGATCCAGGCGTTGTCCAATCAAATTTGACCTAAAAATCATGTTTTTCGACCAATCTGTGTTGTTGCTCCCTACCCGTACGTGAGCGGGTTGATCCAATTCGGAGCTCAATTTTACACTTAACTAGATTACCTATCAGATCTGACCAAAAGCAACATAAGTTTCCAGATAGTTTCCTGATAAACGCCTTGTGAGATATGGCTGAATAAAGTGGTTTTTTTGGAAATACTTTAGACCATGAGTGTACATATGCATTGCAGCAATTCCATTTTAGTATGTGATAGACATATACACTACTACTCCGTTTATATTAGAAAATACCAAGTAAATGGTCTAATGTATGTTTTGTGCATTAAAACAATCAAAACTAGTGAGCTACGTTACCGTGATCTACGTTGCTACTGGCTTCTACAGAACTTAAAACTTCCATCTCATGACTTTTCTATGCATTAACAGTGCTAGTCCATGAAGGATACACTTGCCTAAAACTGCAAAATTTGGCGAGTATCAATACTTCAAAATTGAGCAGGTAATGTAGCTCATCCATTGTTCACCACATAGAAATGGGTATGTCTTAGTAACAGAAAAATTATCGAAATGGTGTTGACAAATCACTTGGATTCAATATCCATGACTAGTTTACTAATAAAAAATGCTTAAAAGAAAAAAAAATGTTGATTTTTCGGAATGAGCAATAGATCAGGTGATTTCATATTTTAATCTTTTGATCGTTTTTGATCATTTGTAGATTTTTTCCTAGTATAGAGTCGGGTAAGGAATGACTCCATAATTAAAGTTTTAGGAGTGTAAAATGGTTATTTCTTTTTTTATTATGTGACATGCTTTTAATCAATCAATTAACAATATATGAATGTTGCATAACGTTCTAAAATGTGTAAAATCAAAAAAACAGAAATAAATTTCCAAGAAAATGTTATCCACAATATCTGATAGAATTCTGACCTTAGCTGCAATAAATCCATGATATCAGGTATCATATGAGACCCGTCATATTGAAAGGTATCTTAAGGTTGGCATGGTAAATTACGTGATATGGGCTATTGAAGCTGATCCCGGGAGCTGATCATAGTCAAAAATCACGTCCAAGGTCGAATTTCTAATTTCATCAGAAACATTACCTTTTATCATATAAATCAGGTTTCAACATCCAAAACATAAAACAAATGTTTTAAAAACGAGATAAAAGTCCTTTCTGCATTCAAGGTTTACCAGTACAGAAATTTGATTTTCTCAGAACTGTAGTTTTCTGAATCAGGCGGATGCCTTTTACCAATTTGGATGTAACTTTGCAATCAAACATCCAATAACCAAAAGTAAGGTGTCATTTTAAAACTTAAAATCTCAGCTTTCAGATGATTTTGGGACCCTTAAGGTACCTTTCGATATGATGGGTCACTGGGTCACATATACCACATTGAAACAGGTGGTTTCATAGGTCAATTATACTCATAATTTCTAGATTGTTTCTTCCTAGAAAAATTCAAAGAATCATTCTTATTTAGTGTCTGGTATTGTAATAATACTTTTTCTACTAGTAAATTAAAATTTTCTTAAAAGAACTCAATTTTCACCATTTTTTAAAATCTACGCACCAACAATTTTCCACTCATTTTATCCCTTATTTAATAGAATATTGACCTTTGAGAAGTGAAATTCAGATATGTCTGGTTTCTATAATTGAAAAAGGTGACATTACTTGTTGATGATATAACAGGATTGTTAGGTCTCTATAGAGATTGTGTCCAGAGATTTTTTTGTTTTAGTGCTCCTATCAGGGCTTTATTTTTAAACCTCTTGCTTCATGAAACCTTTGGAGATTTTAAAGAATATTATTTTTAGTGTCAGGTATTGTAATGATTTTATCACTTGTTTTGGGGACTTAATGTTCGTGAAAAACATGATTGAATAACATGTTTTTCAAGTGATTTACATAATGTTTTTAACTGATATTCATGTATAGTGGAAGATATATCAAAATATTATTAAAGTAGATTTGGGAGTGCTTTCTAACAATGTCTAAAAAAGTCAACTACAAGGTCAAATATGACACTATAATAGGCCTAGACATGGATCTGCTTTTAGTGATGTGGAAGCATTTTCAGAGATTTGTATGCATTTATATTTTGTAAGTATTAATTACCGAAGGGAACTATTGGAGTTGTTTTTTTTCTTTTACTGGGGTATTCAAATGTTTAACTTGTGGTCTCTTTAAAGTTAACAAAAAGTT
>JXSR01S056491.1:7526-23711 GCA_000969725.1 Ophiothrix spiculata | reverse complement strand
GCGGCCATTTTGGCAGCCATTTTGAATATTTAATGTGCATGTGACATCATTTTTTATTCCAATGTGTTTGCTTAATATCTAAAAGCCATTTAACAATGATAAATTTGGATATAAAGTTGTTTAAAGGTTGCTTTAAGTGGTTTATGATGAAAATATACTATTTTGGCGGCCATTTTGAAAAAAGCGCCCTCACGGCCACACCCACCACTGGTCAATTTGCAGACAACCTGATTTGAGCATCTCAGGGGGTAAGGGTTCCAAAAATACCTGTCTCCAAAAATCCCCCTAGGGGGGGAGGGTTTCGAGTCTGAGCCCATAGACTAAAGCATCAATAAATATGTTTAGAGTATAGCCTCATACCCAAGATCAACAAACAAAATAAAATTTAAATTTTTGGCTTTTCTGAAGATTATGATCAAAATTTTCCCAATATTTAGTAATTGACTGTTATTTTCTAGCATAGCCATAGAAGTGTAAATCATCAAGAAATAAAATTTCAAAATTTTGTCCAATGCTCCTTTAATCTGATTTCAGATTTTTTCATGCCTTCAAAAGAGTCATAATTTCAACTTCTTTTTTTTTGTTTTTTTTTTTGGTATTTTCAACCTGTTTTTGGCATTTTGTCACTATTTTCAGATTATTTCAGATTGTTTTCAAACATCCACTCACAACCCTGAAAGGGATGGCCAATCTATGCATGACAAGGCACTTTACTTTTATTTTGTTTTCCATACACTTGCTTAGTGATTGGAAACTTTTAAAAATCTAACAATTGAAATGTTTAGATTATTGTATTTAAGGTTTATTATGCATCCCGGGATAAAGTGCTAAATAAGTTCATTATCATAACTAAAAAAAAACTTGAAATTTCTAGAACCAAACAAATATATACAGTCACTAGGATGAATTAATAAAAGTAGCTATTGCTGGTAAGAAAAAGACATTAAGAAAAAGCAATAGCTAGACTAGAAAAAGATTAAGCCTTAGCAATTGCTTAAAAACATATTCAAGACATTCAGCTTGGCCTAATACCCTTTTCTTGTCTGAAATCAACCCAGACAAGCAAAATCTACCATACAAACAATAGCCAGGCCAGCTTTTGCTTGCACAAAGTTAAAAATTGCTTTTTCTACCACCTGATAAATTTCAGACACAAATGTTACAGCAAGTCACTCTACATTTTCGGTATCAATTTGTTGCGGTTTTCGACATAGCAAAAGGTCAGCTTTTTTAATACAAATGTAAGCAATTACTAACCAGACGAGCAATTGCTTGAAAGGGATTAGAAATAGCTTTTGCTGCCTTGAGAGAGCTTTTTCCATCAAGTCAATGCTAAGTTTTAAGAACAGAAATTCAAGATAAAACTATAGAAATAGCAATTGCTACTTTTATGAATTCGGCCTAATGGCTATATGACCTATAAACTACAAGACAGTTTACCTTTTTGTATTTTTCCCCGAGCATAGGACCTATGTCTAGTAATTTGCAACTTGTAAATATCCAACATCAAAGTATTTTGATTCTTGCTTTAAGTATGATATGGTTAGACTAAATAAAAATATTTTTGGATTTATTGCAAAAAGTTCACTATCATAATCAAAGTTAAGGGGTTTTCTCAGAGATGCAGTTGCTTACGACTGCAGGATAACGATTTTTTCATAAAATAGTAAAAAATTAAAAAAAAGTTTGCATCCGTTTTGCGTGCGCAAATTTCAATGCACACTGAACGCATGCGTTTGGTTAATCACGCGCCACGTTGCTGTGTAATATATGTATACGCGGGATATTATGCAGACGCAGATGTGCCACCAAAGTAATCAGATTTTATTAAAAAATTCCAGTTTTTGTCATTTTTCTTGAAAAATAACACGTTGACCATATTTTTTTATTTCAGTATTTTGAAGTGCACAAAAAGTGCTTTTACATGTACAAATTGAAAAAAATCAATGGAGCATTTACTATTTTACAAGCATATAATGATCGACTTTTTGGAGCTTTCCCTATACTTTGTGTGGTAAATCAGGTGTTTTTTTGGAAAATATGTACTTTTTAAATGCCTGTATCTAAAAAACGAGCACGGTGTATATTTTCTATTTTAGATTCGTTATCAGCACAAATAAATCTACCAAATACTAAATTTTAAAGAAAATCAATGGAGATTTTGCATCTCTGAGAAAACCCTTTAAGTGGTGAAATATCTATTACTAAATTGTGAAATGATGAAATGAAAAATTTAACAAAGTTCTCACAACTTGTTTGAGTGTGATACCCACAACAGGCATCCACCGATCTTCAATCCGGGGGGTCACTTACATTGATGAAAGGTACAGGTATGTGCCGTGTTGTCCCTTGTTTCAGTTCAAGTTTCTCCCCTGCGCTTGTTGGTTTCCTTTTTCCCTCTTTCAAACCAGTTCATTTCCCTGTCTAGAACTTTGGACTCCATCCTATGGAAATAGTAAAATTAATTATTTAAAAAGGTGAAATATAATGGCTTATGTAACCATCAGATTATATAGTGTGCAAAATATAAAATGGCTTAAGTGACAACATTTCTGTTGAAACAGATTTGTGTATGTGTAGGGTGTATCACACTCTCAAAGAAACGCTTTCACATCACACCTGTACTTTATAATTTGCACTGGTTACATATAAGACAACGTATTGATTACAAAATCCTTGTTCTCGTCTACAAATCTCTTCATGGATTAGCACCATCTTATCTCACTGATCTTCTTCATGCTTATGCACCTCAACGCACTGGACTTCACTCTGCAAATCGCCATCTTTTACAAGAACATAAAACAAACAATGTCTTTGGTGACCGCTCTTTTGTTAACTGTGCACCAAAGCTATGGAATCAATTGCCACCTTATATTCGTAACTCTGGTACATTATCTTCATTTAAGACTGCTTTAAAAACTCCTTTATTCAACATATCTTTTGCTGAAAACTTGTAGTGTATTTTTGTAATGTAGTACTGTATTCATGATGACTTTTGCTTATTATTGTATTTCTTGTTCATTGTTGTCAGTAGCGCAGTGAGCGTCTTTTTCTAGACGGATGCTTGCGCTTTACAAGTTTCCATTATTATTATTATAATTATTATTATCTGAAAGATACAAAAAAATTACCGCACCTGTCATCTGTAAACCCGCTGTTTCTGTGCTGTGACTGACATACCTATCATAACATACTGTTTTTCTTTTTGATTTTCTTTTCTAGTTTTCTCTCGATACAAATGAAATAGAAGACGCAAGATGGCTGCACAAAGAAGAAGCAAAAGATCTTTTAGGAATTTCTGGAGGCAAGGCACCAGAAGGAGATCCAATATGGCTGCCACCATCACAGGCGATTGCCCATCATTTATTAAAAAAATGGGCACTCTTATGACCTTGATACCAAATCTATAGGCAAAATAAAAATGTGTTGGACAATTTAAACAAAAATCCATAGTAGGGGTTGCATTTAAAAACAATGGGGCCCTGTACTCTGGGTTTTGTTGAGACTCGGATAGCATCAGACACAATCTCCCGGACACAATCTAGAGACTAACTTGAACAAGATTGAACAGCCCTGAACCAAGACTAGGAGTTAAATTACAACTAATTATTAAAGGTATCGAAACACATTTATTATGAGTCGAATATATTTTATGAGCTCCTAAATATTTAGAGTAGCAGGTCTTTGTGCTTATTGAGTTCCAGGGGCGTAGCAATAGGGTGGCCTGGATGGACATAGTCCAGGGTCTGTAAGTGTTAAGGGGCCCTACAATGAAAGGGAAAAAAGGAGAAGCGGAAAAAAACAAGATAAAAATCCTTTCTCCATTCAAGTTTCACCAGTACAGACAACTTTAAACTCTATTTCCTCAGAACTGTAGTTTTCTGAATCAGCCCGTTGCCTTTTACCAAATTGGGTAAAATCTTTGCAATTGAACATCCAATAAACAAAAGCAAGGAGTCATTTTAAAGCTTAAAATATAATCTTTCAGATGAAACCAAAAAATCAATTTTCATTTTTGGACCCTTAAGGTACCTTTCGAAATGACAGGTCACAGATATGCTATAAATGAGGATTATAGATGGGGATCACTACCGGTTTTGTGGTACATAAAAAGATAGTTTGTCAAAACACTTGAAACAGCCACTGGTATTTGTTATGATGATTATAAAATACAGAAATAATACAGGTTTTGTTTTGTTAGTTAATGTGAGTGATGCATTTCATATACATTCTTATATTGTTTTTCTGTGCTGCCAGTGATAAGGTGCAAAAGATTTTTATTTTGCCAGAATTGGACCAATTAAGCATGCTTTAGGTACTCAAGTAACTCAGCGCACCAACTTGTTGAATTGTAATAACTATCGTTATCATATGGTATTTTGCACAGTAATTGAGTTTTATAAGAATGTGTTTTAATGTCCTGAAACTAATGAGTGATTATCCCTAGATGCAATTTGTTATGTGAGTGCAAGAAAGTCATATCTGCAATAGCTGCCATTTGTCATAAATTTGGATTGCACACTGTATAATCACCAGTCTAGGGTCAGTTGCTCTTCAAGAACCACTGACATAAGACTGTGAAATTTTGAGGGATTTTTCACATTCTTGTGACAAGTTGTAAAATAAATATAACTTAGGGCAGCTATTGAAGATACGACTTTCTTGCACTCACATGATGAATTGTGACCGTCAAGCTCAAACCAGCTGCAATTTCACTTTTAACATGTCTGCAAAGTCCATGTCATAAGGTTCAATGAAATCCAATATCCACAAGTCAAATTATGGTCCGTCAAAGTTTGTCATCGAATAAGGCTGCAATCACATAGAAGTATACGCATGGGTATACAATATTCACTATACGCTCCTGGGGAAGCACTCATATGTGTTATGAAGATAATGAATCGTTCCCCGGGGAACGTACAGCAAATACCGTATAGTTCTATGCAATCGCCGCCTAAAAGATGAAACTGAGACAAACTCATTCAAAAAAACAGTAAGCTATATACTTTTCTGATGATGGTCCTACTAAAATGTTGATTTTTTCATACTTAAGTTCAGTTTTATGAAGTAAAACTTTGCATGAAAATCATCTATATGATGCACACAAACAGCTGTTTGATGCGCTTATTTATTAACTTTTTGACAAAAATCACTGTTACTAGAAATTTGGATCCTAAGAATGTTTAAATTAGTTCTGGAATTAGGTGTTGGAATAGTCAGATTTGTTTGAATAATTTAATTTCTGGTATTTTCCTTTAAAAATGCTCATTTTAGATCAAAAAGCAACATTTTCAACCCATATTTTGAGATTTCATTATTGGTGGCGCTGTTCACTTTTTGAAATTAATCATATGCATAATGCATAAATTAAATATTTAGTATTGAAATAAGCACGCACAAAATTTATTTTTTGTCTCCTTCACCTTAACCATGTGTCAAATGTCAAAATTTAGCCTCATACATTCTAAAAACCCTGAAACTAAATTTATATGAATAGCGCCACCAATAATGTGCATTTGGTTAAAAATGAGCACTGTTTCATTGGGCTCAAACAGCCCTGTGCAGAAACCGACATTGGCAGGCGGCCTACAGCCGCCCGGACCGATCGACTGTTTATGCGATATCTTTTTTTTTTTAAATCAGTCTCGCCAAATTATGACATTTGCACATATTTTTTCAATATATATTTACAGTTCTCATTAGCTCAGTCGGTTAGTTAAACATGAGCTATATTGAGCGTTTCGCGTTCGAGTCCAGCTGGAGCGGAATGTGCGAAAACTGTATATTCTATGAAGGTTTGAATTGCTCAAGCTAGGGTTGCGCCAGTTAATGTAGGCCGCAGTAAGCCCTTTGGCCCCAGGGAGTCGAGGTAGTGATTTAACCCAATGATTAGAACAAATTGTATATGCTCTGTAAAGTGTGCTGAGGCCATGTGGTATTACAAGTCAGGGTAGGCATAGTGCACTATAAATCACCTGCAATTTATTTATTTATTTTATTTTCACCTGTAAAATGAAGTTTGCTGACTTTACAGCAGTTAGGAGCTGGAAAGTCACAATTTATCCATATCTACTTTTATGCTGCAAGCCGCTAATCAAGCTATGTTATATTAGTATGGGGCCCATCAGTTTGTCAAATGAATACGCCAGAATAAGAACATCCCAACTCCAATAGCTCCCTTCTGTTAAGTTATGTAAAATATAAATGCATATAAATCTCTGAAAATGCTTTCAAATCACTAGAAAGTATTTCCATGTCTTTATCCCAATCATTGTGTCACATTTGACCTTGTAGTTGATTTTGTTAGACATTGTTAGATAATTTTCCTAGCATATAGTTGCCGAGGGGAGCTCATGGAGTTGGGATGTTCTTGTAATGGCTATTTAAATATAGCAACTATGTACTATAACAATTATCTAACAATGTCTAAAAAAGGTCAAATGCAACACTATGATTGGGATATTGACATGGAAATGCTATTTTAGTGATGTGAGAGCATTTTCAGAAATGTGTATGCATTTATATTTTATAAATATAATTAACAGAAAGGGAGCTATTGGAGTTGGGATGTTCTTATTCTGGCGTATTCAAATGAAGTGTCATTTCTTTCATTATCAAATAAATGATGGTTGTTGCATAAGAGGACTGATACCCTGGTACAATAGCTTTCATCTCAACAAATCATTACACCTGATTTTATTTTGTACAAAAATTCATTTTTATTCGCAAAAAGAAGCCTGAATGTTTATTAAATCAAGTATTGAGTGATTACGCTGCAGGGATCCAGAACCAGAGGTCATACATAATTAATGAGTTTCTTGATGGAGTTAACAACTTCTGATATTTTCCTGATATGTGACCCTCTATATCAAAAGGTACTTAAGGTTCCCAAACTTAAAATTGATTTTTGGTCTCATCTGTAAGCTGAGATTTTAAGTTTTAAAATGACACTTTGCTTTTGGTTATTGGATGTTTGTTTGTAAAGTTACATCTAAATAGGTAAAATGCATCGTACTGATTCGGAAAACTTTAGTTCTGAGAAAATCAAGTTCAAAGTTTTTGTACTGAGAACAACTTGAATGTAGAGAGAATTTTTATCTTGGTTTTAAACACATTTTTCCTATGTTTTTGATGTTGGAACCTGATTAAAATGATAGAATACACTTCAGGTAATGTTTCTGATGAAATTAAAAATTCGACCTTGAACGTGATTTTTGACTATTCTCAGTTTCAGTGGCCCATACACATAATTTATTATGCCAACCTTAAGGTATCTATGGATATGGCGGGTCAGTTATACAAAGAAGGCATTTAACCTTTAATGGTATGAGGTATTTGACAAAATATTATATACAAGGGGGTATCAAAATGTTTTAAACATCACCAAGAAGCAAAGGAGTTATATCGATGAACTTTTGTCTGGCTAGTCACTCGTCCTGTGTACATTATGGGGCGAAAACGATATCAATGGCTTTTAAACTTTCTATACAGGTGTCAATAGATGTCAACAACCTGCTTCCGCTTACCAGATAAACTGCATGGAGAAATTAAAGATACGTTGAGGTATTTAAAAGAAATGTATATGATCCTCGCCCTTCAGCAGTATTCATTGTTACCGTGATACCTTGACCGAGAGCTTACATATCTCAAGTAAGCTGTGCCCATGTTAATGCAAATTCTACCCATCTCAATGCCACACATTTGCATGGGAAGTAGGTCACATGCTTGTGGAAACCCCACGAGGGGTACTTAGTACATAACTGATTACTGGGATGTGCCACAAACTTGGGTAGCAAAATAAGGCTGTCTGGTATGCAAATAGGTCCTTTTTATTTGCAAAATGTGGTATTTTGATGGGTCTGTTTTCAAAAAGTTCTGAAATTTGGGCCAAAATGGCGCAAATTTTTGATTTTTTTTCGAAATTTCAAACAAAATTAGCCTAAATTTGTGCAAAATTAGTGTAAATTTTTTTGCAGAAAATTTCAGATTTTGTATAAATTTGACTAAAAATTTGGTATATGGATGGGTCCCTTTTTCTTGGAAATTGGTATATACATGGATGGTACTTCACATTTCCCAGCGGCACACCCTTACCAAAACCAAATTTTGAGTACCCCCGGTAGAAACTATACAAAGAGCAAAGATGAGTGCTGTTGCTGCTTAATGTCAAAGTTTGACTTTCAGAATAGAACTTGAATTTTTGGCTACTGAGATTTATGCACTGAAGTACATATGATAAGCATTCTAAAACCTGTCGTGTGCTTGTTCTAATTTTGAAGTCTTTTAAAGTATAAGATTTTTTTAATGTAATCTAGGTGTGAGATTTTTTTTAAAATAGTAAAGATCTCATACCTTCAATATGCTGTTACATTATTAAGGATCTTATCGCTTAAGACAAACAAACCCTGTCTTTTTTACTCTCATGATTTAAAGCCGCCAGATTACTTTTTTGGGTTATCTGAAAGACAGTACATCTGACCACCTTGGGCTATTCCTGACCTGAAACAGAACATTGCCTGTGAAATAAGGAAGATCAAGAATAACACATGCACAAATGTCCAGAACTTTGTCATAAGCAGTGTTCCCTCTAAGGCCGTATGTCGCGAAATTGGTGCAGAAGCTCAAAAAATAGCGCAAGAGGTTCCCAAAACAAAAAGTCAAAAATAGGATTTTGGTTATACACAACGTTCAATTATTTCAGTTCTATTCAGATTATATTCAAAATTACTCTCATTTTTCAGGTGATTTTCCGAAATTGGCAATGGAGAGATGTATTTTTTCTTTTATGTTGCTCTTGCGCTAAGTCAAAATCTTTAGTGGGAACACGAGAGTCAAAGAATATTGAAATCTGCAAGGAGATCATATTCTGAAATACTATGCAGCTTGATCTTGATAAAAAGGAGGTAATTTAAAATGTCTCTGTGAGTGGAACTTTAAATGTCTGTTACGGGGTAATGCTGCTATAGACCATTTAAAGATAAGCATAATGCTAGAGATGCGCTTTGACAAATGAAAAACATGATGAGCATTATGTAATTAATTATTAAGACAAAACCACAATCAAACATCTTCGTTACATAATTTAACATTGTAAAAGCTGTTTCGCTGCATAGGTCATTGAAATATTTATGAATGTCTACCCTGTCTTCAAACATTGATCCCTCCCCTACACGTGAGTCGCACATTTAGTTTCCTTCTCAGTATGGAAGTGCGCTTTTTCTGTTTGAAGTAATTTACGTTGAAATTGATTTTCAAAAATAGTAATTGCATCATGTTTGGTACCAAAATAATTCTACAAGTCTCATCTATCAATACATATGTCTATAGTTGCCATATAAATCCTGGTTTAAAAGTTACCAAGCTTTTGAAAATGTGCGGCTAATCTTTGGACACCCTGTATGTGACACGATCAAAGGAAATGAGTCACATGGCAGTAATTTCATTTTTATTGCAACCTAATTGTACATTATAAATGCTACAATTTGATCCAAATCCTATCAAAGTTAGGCATCCGGTTCGAGAGATATGACATTTCTCTGAACTTCTCAAACAAAAGAATTTCTGCCTTAATACGTCGATCCTGGGTTTCGACCCGGAAGTCAATCTTTACCAAAATTTTAGCCAAAACACAGTTTTGCCTATAAAACTAATAAGCCGTGACATAAGCTCCTCCAATTCATATACTTATAAGCGGGCAATTTGAATTGTTTTTTGGGATGGGTGGTAGTGCACATAATTTCACGCCTATTTGGGTGCATCCAGGGCTCTGACACCGGCATTTCGCTGGCACTCGATATCGGCAGTCGTACAATGTAAACAATGCAGAGAAAACGCCGGAAAACAAAATGGCGACTGACGCACTCATGGCCAAAAAAGTGGCACCCCAGGGGACACTCTGAACTGCACCGTGAAGTCCGTGAACGCTTTCACGGCACAGCATAGAGCGCAGCCTTTGACATTTCATTCATGATTGTTTATTTACTACGATGTATTAGAATTGTCCCAAGTCTATGCTATACATTATTTTCCGTAAAACGCATTTAGGACTCTCTGAGAGGCGCGGACGCAACACGTGCTAAATCAAAGATGGCGGCGCGCATGCACTGTGTCACTTTATAAATAGGTCTGTCATTTCCCAATCTTATATATTCCCTGGTGCATCGTTATGCTTTATCAGTGCATTGTGGGATTTAATTTCGGTAAAGATTGATTTCCGGTTGGGAAACCCAGGATCGACGTATTACTCTGTATCTCAAAATCAATATTTCCGGCATTGACTCATACTTCTTGATCATGCCACATATGAAGAAAAACATATGATAACTTATTTTTATTTAAAGTTTTTGAAGTTTTTGTTTTATAAGTTTTTGAAGGAGTTTAAGTTCAGCATGTATTGGAATGTGAATATGGATTGATGCTTTTAGAACAAGAAAGTACAAATATATCCACATTTTGTCTCATCATTCATTAGGGTATGCATTTCTGTATTGTATATACATTTTCTTGTAAAACCCATCATTAAAAATACTTTTTCTCTAATTTTCACTGTTTTCACTAAAAACCAATTTTGTACTTAAAAGGTTACATTGAATTAACAATAAATTCCATAATCATACAAAAATTACACTTGAGGCTAATCAGTTGCACCTGTTTTCCTGTGCAAGATTATAATAAGGATCATCATGTCTTGTAGTTATTTCAAAAACACAAGTTCAATTCTAGCAAATATATGAATACGCCAGAATAAGAACATCCCAACTCCAATAGCTCCCTTCTGTTAATTATATTTTTATATTAAATTTCTGAAAATGCTTTCACATCACTAAAATAGCATTTCCATGTCAATATCCTTATCATATTGTCACATTTGACCTTGTAGTTGACTTGTTTAGACATTGTTAGATAATTGTTATAGTGCATAGTTGCTATATTTAAACAGCCATTACAAGAACATCCCGACTCCATAAGCTCCCCTCTGCAACTATATGCTAGGAAATTTATCTAACAAAGTCAACTACAAGGTCAAATGTGACGCTAGGATTGGGATAAAGACATGGAAATTCTTTCTAGTGATGTGATTTGAAAGCATTTTCAGAGCTTTATATGCATTTGTATTTTACATAACTTAACAGAAGGGAGCTATAATTGGAGTTGGGATGTTCTTATTCTGGCGTACTAGCGTATTCATATGATAGGTTTATTAATAATAATTTGCCTTTTAGAATATTATTGAGAATGAAATGCGACATAATTAACACAAGATTGGTGGATTTTAAATATAAATCCAGTTTTAACCACTCTTAAATTAATTTACTCTTTTTGAGTAAAAAGGGAACCACCCTACTTGTTGAGTAAAATGTTTGAGCCAAAGTTTATTCAACCGAGTAAAAATTTTGCTCAACTTCAGAAAACTTTGGCTCCATTTTTTGCTCAACAAATAGGGTGGTTCCCTTTTTACACAAAAAGAGTAAATCAATTTAAGAGTGTATACTTTTACCAAGAAATCGTCGACTGTAAAAGAGACTAATACATGTATAATATGTTATAGCGGATTGTCCCAGCAAATTTGATCAGATGGTCGTTCTGCAAAGTCTTCGATGAAGTATGAATGCAATGAGAACAAAATTCAGTTTTGTCAAATCAACCTTAATAGAAACGCAACCATACATGTATTTTGAACTACCAAGTAAAGCACTCCTTTTACCAGTGACCTTAGATTAGGCAGCATTTATATCTTTATCCATTGAACAAAATACACGGAACACTTACAAAGAATGTTTTTTTATTTCAAATAATTTCGGACACAGATCTAACAATCTGAATGCCGCCCCGCTTATCCACAAAAAGTAAATACCCTGGACAAAATCGACAAAAATAGTACAACATTCCTAAGGTGCACATTTGGAACACAATTATAGTACAGTTTTAGTACAAATATAGTACAAATTTGTGTACTATAAATGTACTCAAATTGTTCTTAAATGATGTTCCAAATGTGCACCTTAGGAATGTTGTACTCGATTTTGTCCAGGGTAGACCCGTCCCTGCGATTATGACATTGAATAATTCTCTTGTCAATAATAAAAATTTCACAACATTCCATTTCACAATCTAAACCAAATTGAAATTGAGGATATAATATATATAAGGATATGCTGTATTAACAATAAATGAAGTATTGTACTGAATTTCCCTTTAGGCTAATCAATTGCACCTGTTTTGCTGCCAAGATCTGTAATTGGGTTCATCATTTCTTGTGTCTGGTACACTGTTTTGGAAAAACAGTCTTAATTCAAGGAAATACATTAGAGGTTTCCTTTATTGTACTTTGTGAATGAAAAAAGACTTTTTAAATGTGAGCTGGAGTTTGAACAATTGTGATGACTCACCCCGAAAAGGGGGACTTTGCGACAAAGCACTTTTCGATAAACTGATGAAAATAGACAGCAGAAAGTAAAGAAAATAATAAGAATTTCCAGCAGATTTTCTGTTGTAAAATTTGATCGCCTTGATCGATTTCAACAAGTAAGGTGTCATTTTAAAGCTTAGAAAATACTGTAATTGATTAAATGATAAAATCAAAATTGATATCATCTGCAAAGTTCCCCTTTTCGGGTGAGCCATCACAATTCATTGTTGTTTTCAAATAGCAAATTAAGATGCAAAGTTAATTTAACAAGTTTTATGGCAGATAAGGAATTTTACCGGGGTTTCTTTAAATTAATCCTGTGCTTGTGAATCACCATTTCTCAAACCCAATTTTAACTAACTTTTAGTAATTTCTCATTTTTGTTGAGTAATTTCTCCATCAAATAAATCAAGCGGTTCCAATTCCTAGCACCATGACACCGAGAGGTAATATTTGAGTTTTAATATGACATTGAATCTTTAATTCAATTTAACAAAATTTAGTACAATTTGTGAATGAAACCATTAAATATCAAAATTCACTCACAGTATTCTTATTAAAAATGGCGATAAGAAAATTTTAAAAATAGTTAATATGTGATGACTCACACAGAAAAGGGGGACTTTGCGACAAAAAACTTTTCAAGATACAGGTGAAAATAGGCAGCCAAAAATAAAGAAAATAATAAGACTTTTCGGTAGATTTGTAAAATTTGATCGCCTTGATCAATTTAAACAAGCAAGGTGTCATTTTAAAGCTTAAAAAATGCTGCAACAGATGAAATGAAAAAATCAAAATTGATATCATTTTTAAAGTCCCCCCTTTCGGTGTGAGCCATCACATATTTTAACAACTTAAAGTCAAAAACGCTGCAATTTATTGCAGTTCAATCATCTACATGCTTGGTCAAGATACGTGTTATTTCATTAAAAGTGCTGAGCGGATAATTTAGTGTTGAAAGTGGCTATATATTTCCATGGAGTACTTTGTTGCCGTTGCTGCTGCTGCTAGCATTAGAAGTCTGATTCATCATATGTGACCCGTCATATCGAAAGGTACCTTAAGGTCGGCATAGTAAATTACGAGATACAGGCCATTGAAGCTGAGCATAGTCAGAAATCATGTCCCATGTCAAATTTCTAATTTCCTCACAAACATTACCTATGGAGTGTATTCTATCATATTAATCAGGTTCCAACATCCAAAACATAAGACAAGTGTTTTAAAAATCCTTTCTCTATTCAAGTTTTACCTGTATAGAAACTTTAAATTCGATTTTCTCAGAACTATAGTTTTGCTGAATCAACCCGATGCTTTTAACCAATTTGGATTTAACTTCAATCGAACGTCCAATAACCAAAAGCAAAGTGTCATTTTAAAGCTTAAAATGTAATCTTTCAGGTGAGACCAAAAATCAGCTTTCATTTTGGGACCCTTAAGGTACCTTTCTGTATGATCGGTCACATCTGTTATTCCTTCATAAGTATTTGTCCTACAATCTGGCTATACATATCTGAACAGTATCGGATTATCCGAACTGCATAAAGTTTTGAGATTACGAAAAAAGGCGTCAACTTTTTTGAAAAATCAAAAAGACCCCACTTCGTATGTATGCCAAAAACTGTGATAGTCTGCCATATGTGTGTAAGTATGCAAAATGTATGTACATTCTGTTATGTGAAACTGGATTATTTGTTTTTGTTGATTGATTAATTATTTAATTAGTGAAGCTTAATTATTGAGATGTTTGATTGTCACAGTTAGTTTTTTCAAAAAGGATGTTGCAATCTAGGGTAATTTCCAATTTTGTAAAAATAGGCATGATTGCATGAACCTATCAAATTTGCATAAATTAAAACTGGCCAATCAGATCATCTTTTGGACCGGTGTAATGAAAAGAAGTGTCCGTGTGACTGAGTGTCCTAGCTACTATCCAAATGTGTAGAACGTGTATACTTGTACATGTGCGATCAATAAATCATTGATTGCGATTTATTCCGTGTAGTTCAATTAGACCCGGACTCCTGGTTTTGGGAGACACTCAGTTTCATTGCACCGGCATTTTGGGAATTCCAATTGATATTTAAAGTGTTTGTATTTATCTTGCATTGTAAATATACTAGATGGGAAATTCCCAGTGTGGTAAATAATAATGACATCGTGGGGGAATTTTGATAAAATGTGGAAACTTTGGGCTGGGCCTTGTGACTTTTGGCAGAAGTGAAATGGACGCTGTTTTGTGTTGATGGATTTTGACAAGTTGCAGTTATACTGATAAAGTGGAATTGACTTTGGAGCAGCTTGAGAACTTCTGGAGGATCTGATTTTGGTGGACGGAGTTTTACAGCTGAGTGGAGTTTGCTAATTAAACTTTGGATGGAGATTGGAGATAACGATAGTTGGAGTACAACGGATGGAGAATTAAAGACAAACTGTTATTTTAATATTTAATTTCCGAGTGGATTATGTGCGTTGGGTTCAGCTTTTAAGCCAAGTGGAGCTTCGTTGTGATTGTTGGACAATTGTGTATAAATCGCCATTTGTTTTCGCAAGGAAAGTTTTGGATTTACCTTTTGCCAGCTGGATTCCGGGACTCGTGAATTGCAAGGATACAAGTTTACTCAAGATTTTAATGTCGGACTATAGCATGGAATATAAACTTTGTGAAATATCATAGGATCGCGCGGATTTTGCAGCAGTATCTGTAAGTTATTTAAAAGTAATATTTTAAGACAACAAGCAAATTTGTAAGTTAAAACCAAAAACGAATATTAAAGTTTTAAGAAAGTTTTCAGATTATAAAATATATTTCGGTGTATTTATTTTGTTTCATTTAAGAACCCGTAAGGTGATTTTGGCCTTGGTCATTTTAAATCGTTGACCGTAACAATTCCCTGCTCAGGAATACCTTGAGTTGGCGTTTTCCCTTATCAGACTAGCACAATTCCCTTTTATTTTGTCCCCCAGGGTTTCACTTTTTTCACACCATAATCTTCTCATCTCACCCAGAGACCAAATGATGCGCAATATATTGTTTACAATTCTATTTCCATGCTGAAAGGTAGAAAAGCTGTCTATAATAATACCCAAGTGTGTCTTACTGTAAATCCCTTTTGTAAAACGAGCCAGTGTGTAAAGCCAATGGTAAGGACTTGAAACTTGAGGAAAGGACAAGGACAATTATTCTGAATTGAAAGTACAGTGTGATAATTTTATATTTTGATCTCCCCTCCAAACTATTAAACGAAAAAATATGTAATTCATATCAAGAAATGTGCTCAATTTCGTATCATGTAGTAAAATCTACATCCTTGTAGAACATACAGACAATAAATTCAACTGTGTCCTTTTATGTACGGTAACTCTTTTTTTTGGAGGGGGGTTGTGATTAAAATTATAGTAGTTTCTAGGTTAGTTGCTTTAAAATATTGTTATTAAACAGTTTCCCGGATATTCATCGTATAGAGATTCAAACCAAATGTGATGACTCACCCCGAAAAGGGGGACTTTGCGACAAAGCGCTTTTCGATAAACTGTTGAAAATAGACAGCAGAAAGTAAAGAACATAATAAGAAATTCCAGCAGATTTTCTGTTGTAAAATTTGATTGCCTTGGTCAATTTCAACAAATAAGGTGTCATTATAAAGCTTAGAAAATGCTGTAACAGATGAAATAATAAAATCAAAATTGATATAATCTGCAAAGTTCCCCCTTTCAGGATGAGCCTCACAAATATAGATAATAAACAAAATGCCTTTAAGATGAAAATAATTAGG
>JXSR01S056480.1:15099-36339 GCA_000969725.1 Ophiothrix spiculata | reverse complement strand
TTTTGTAATTAACTGTGTTTCTTTAAGTTATAGGGTTGTGATTACCTCTGGCCTTCCTGGCCTTTTGATCACATCCTCCATAATGTGTTTTATATGTGTTTTTAATCTGTGTAATATATATTATGGAAAATAAAACTGAATGAATGAATGAATGAATGAATATATCACAACATACTCATGTAAAAGTGAGCAAAAACTTGTATTTCCACAGGAAAATGATCAAGGAGCACATTTGTGTTTCCCTATACTAATACACGTTGAATTTAATATATTCGGGATCCTGAATTTCATTCAACATTTGGTCATAACAGAAAAAATAAGCAATTCAAGCCAAATCGTTTGGAGGGTACATTAATATTAAAATATCTGCAAAAAAAATAACCAATTAGCTATAAAAAAAATCAAGTCATGGGAGCCAGGGGTCGCTTAATTTTAACACTTTATATAGCCTTGCCTTTACTGCAAGGAGCACAGAAAGAATAACTCCACCTATACTACACACAAACTTAGCAGATAAAAGGTTAACACTAAATCCAGGGTAGTGTGTTTAAACAGGTTGCAGACTAGGAGCAGGATATGGTATGGTTAATCCTCATTTTTTCCCTTAGTTTTTTCCCTGAATTACTTTGTTTTTAATTATTTTTCTTGACATACTTTTTGTATGTAAAATAGTAAAATTGCACTCTTTTTGAAAGTGCACTTTTTCTTGTTTTTAGTAATCACTAAGTTACATAGTCAGTTTAGTAATTTTCATGAAAGTAAGACTTTGCACTTGCTTGGCACAGCATAACACTGTCTTTCCCGGGAACATAAGCCATTGTAAATTTTCAGAGAAATATGTAAGATTTCACGTAAACTGAATAAGTGTATGTTCCATATTTAACAAAAGATGGCTTTATTGCTTGTCTACAAGTTATTTGAGTCAGAATTTATTATCGGGAAGTAGCTTAGAAATTTATAGTAATTAAGATGAACCGTGTGTAAACAATTTATTTTTCTTAATATCTATTGGTATACGATTTTCGTTATACGCGAAAAGGGGAGGCATTCATATTCTTAGTGACGGGGATAATTACCTGTCGATTTCAAATATGAGTACATTCCCGAAAGCGTATAGTGAATAACGTATACCTCATACTTTTTTGATATTTACCATGCTCCATAGTCATAGGTTGATGAGCCTTCATACTGTCACACGCCTTGGGTGCTTCATGTTTATTTCGGTAATTAATACCAGAAGCCATAGCACAAGGTTGGTCCTCAGTGTCGTTTTAAATCATGTTTCCGACTAAAGTTGTTACCGCACAACAAACACATTTGCTATAAATTGAAGTAGATTTGTCTTTTGGGATCACTTGTGCATGCATCATTTTGGTTCACTTTGTTACAATTGGTGTCTAGGCCTACATTTGTCATTTTAGGTCACTTCCCATGAAAGGTACATTCGTCATTTTGGGTCACTTTTTATGACATTTTGTGTACAATCATCATTTTTGTAAATTTATCATTTTGAGTTGAATTTGGAACACTTGGTATATACATTTGTCATTTTGGGTAACTTTGATTGACACATAGGGTCAGTTAATAGTCAACCTCCAAACAAAATGCTTCCAAATATTTGGTAACATCATTACCATTATTTTTTGTTTCTTTTTAAAATTTTGTTGTAGGCAAAGACTGCCCTTATTGTACATTTGTCATGTTATACCAACTTGCATGACACTTGGTGCACATTCGTCATTGTGTGTTACTTTGTATGGTACTTACATTGCTGTACTTGATGTACATTTTCTCTCTTACTCTATAAAGAGTTCTGAAAAGCTTAACCATCAATATACCACAACATCATACTAGTACTCATGTAAAAGTGAGCAAGCATAAGGGCTCTGTCACCCATCATCATATAGAGCCAAACGTATGCCTACGAAGGAATGTGACTATGTAAAAGCGTTTTCAAGTGTATTTTGTCAGAAACTTGTATTGCCATAGAAAAATGATAAAGAACACATGCGTGTTTCCCTATACTAATAGTTTGGGATCCTGAATTTCATTCAACAGTTGGTCATAACAGAAAAAATAAGCAATTCAAGCCAAATCTTTTGGAGGGTATTTTAATATTAAAATATCTACCAAAAACTAACCCAATTAGCTAAAAAAAATCAAAAGTCATGGGTTACAGAAGGCACTGAATTTTATCACTTTACAGTATTGCTTTCAGGTTGCTTTTACTGCAAGGAGCACAGAAAGAATAACCCAACCTATCATGCCTATACTACACTCAAATGTAGCAGATAAAAGGTTAACACTAAATCCAGGGTAGTGTGTTTAAACAGGTTGCAGACTAGGAGTAGGATTTGTTATGGTTAATCCTTAATTTTTCCCTCATTTCCCCCCCCCCCAAATTGCTTTGTTTTTAATTATTTTTCTTGACATACTTTTAAAATAGCAAAATTGCACTCTTTTAGAGAGTGCATTTTTTTCTTGTTTCTACAATGACTTAGCTACATGTATAGTAGTCAGATCAGTAATTCTCAAGAAAGTAAGACTATGCACTTGCTTGGCACAGCATAGCATTATCTTTTCCCATAAGCCGTTGTAAATTTTCAAAGAAATACGTAAGATTTAATGTTAACTGTCCAGGCCAGCTCATCTGAATAAGTGTATGTTCCATATTTAACAAAAGATAGCATTAGTGCTTATCTAAAAGTAATTTGAGTCAGAATTTAGTATAGGAAAGTAGCTTAGAAATTTATAGTAAAAGATAAATGATATGTAAAAATTGTATTTTTCTTAATATCTCTATCTTCAAATCTTCAAATGAAACCGCTAGAAGTTCAAAACTATATCAGCGGGTGATGTAGTGGTTGCATGTGTAGTTCCAATATTGCAAGTAAAAATGCTCAGATTTGTACAAGCTAAAACGACCATGTAAAACTACATGGGCCTGAGGATGGGGAGTGCTGCTTCTTGGAACATCCCCACAGATGGTGCTATTACTGCACAGCTTGGTAACCCATTCCACACTGGAATAGTTCTGATGAAGAAAGAGTGCTTCAATGCATTGATGGAAGAGTGCACATGTTGTTTCTTGAAAGCATGGTTATAACGAGTTGACTGGTGTGCTGCAAGAATGACTTGAGGTGGAAAAGGAATTCTGACGATGCCATGTTGAATTTTGTAGTAGAATGTCACATCATGAAGTAAACGATGGGTGCACAGGTATTATCGCCTAACTCAAACCATGTGCAATTTCAACTTAGCAGGGGTTCTGATGTCTAATTGAACTGATTCTGCGCATTTAATCTTCAGCGAATCACCAATTTGGCCTTTTAAATGTGGGTCAAATATTATACATTGATATTCAATAATACAAGTCACGCAGTGTTAGTTAATCGGCGAATTAGCATTTTTTATAAAGGTGCGCATGTCTTGTCCTACGTCATAGATGTTTTAATTGGGTTTATAAGCAAGTGTCTGGCTGATTTGAGCTTTTATTTTCTGAAAAATTTTATGAATATTACGAGCGAAAAAACGTAATAGGAAGCGAAAAACAATGAATTGTATACCCTATTAAAGCTTGATATTTCAACAATCACATTGCACTACTCAAATTTCGTTCCGTGTTATATAAAAAATTTAATAATGGACGATAAAGATCAAAGAGTGAGAAATGTTTGTAATATTTACAATAGTAAACCGTTATACGTGTACTGCTTGACGTCATCTAATTAGGACTCTGCTTGCTAATTGGATCAATGAAACCGATTGAAATCGTCTGTACAATAATAGCTGTGGGGTGTGAAGTGTGTCCCATCCCAGATCAGCCCTTATGGCAGTGACACTTGAGGTACGGCGATAGTCCCTGGTGCAAAACCTGGCTGCTGGATTCTGAACAGCCTCAATACGCTTTGATCCCTTGGTGGTGTGAGGTGACCATGTACTCAAAGCATATTCAAGTTTTGGATGAACCAATGTCTGATAGGCCTTAGCTTTCACACTGGTTGGGCATGAGGATATGTTGATGTTGCGGCATTGCATACCAAGTGCCTGTGATGATTTTGAGCTCATTTTATTGCAGTGGTCATTCCATGATAGCTTGCTGTTAATGCTAACACCCAGGTAGTCAACCGATTCATTTGAGGCAATCCTTGGGACACTTGATCATCCATGGTGTAATCATATAATGATGGTGATCTTTTATGAGTGACTGTCATAATGGCACACTAAGTTGTGTACATTAAAGTCCATTTGCCAAGTCTTTGACCATGATTGGAGCTTTTGAAGATCTTGTTGCATGATGTGGTGATAATTATCTGAGTTGACGGGTCTGTACAGGATGCTATCATTTGCAAAGAGCATACCTGCCAACTGTCCCGATTTATCGGGATTGTCCCGATTTACAACTCTCAAAATGGCTAATAATCGGGATGTCCCGATTTTGAAATATGGAAAAAAAAAAAGGAAAAGTCGCCAATATCCATGGTCTTGTGGCATATATTTGGGCCAAAATCTCAAAAAAAGCTGTTAATAAACACAAGGAAAGTCGCAAGGGGACATGTATTCAATAAATGTTTGTGCTCTTGGAACACATATTTGAGCCAAAATCTTACAAAAGTCGCAACCATTCTTCTTCTATTATATTGGTGGTTCCCAGATTCTTACATTGACTTCAACACACTCAACACGTTTTTAAAGATCTTCAATGACACCTTAGAATCAAAAACGGGTAAGAATGCTAAAATTGATTAAATTATTATAATTTCATAACCTATCTATGTGTACCGCCGCGGCAAAAGGGTCCAGTTGTCGACTCCTACATGTTGCTCATTGTACAAAATGTTGTAGCATATCTGATGTATACAAATACCATACATTAGATATGCTACAAGGAGCAACATGTACGAGCCGACAACTTGACCCTTTTGCCGCGGCGGGTCAGTAGGTCAATTTTAAAATGTACATTCCAATGCAAATGTATAGTAATATTGGATACAAAAAGCCATTTATCTCATAAATGGAACACATTTTTAATTTTAATCAAAAATTGAAGTTATTGTGTTATTGCTCCTTTACAACTACATCAACTTTTAAAAAGGGATCCCCAGGAGTAGAGTGCACCCCAGCTGGTCCCCATGAGCAGGACTTGGGCCCTTACAGGGGGTCATAATGTCAAACACTTTGTGCATTTTAGGACACACTTATACCCCTGAGTACAACATTTTGCTATTGAAATGGTCTCTCCTGATCCTCTGGTGTTGGATGTGCAGAAGTCCTCTTACTAGTGGGTGGGGCTTTACCCCTCAACCCCCACCAGGGTCCCATCAGTGCCCTTAAGGGGCCCCAGAACCAGGCTGCCTCATCTACTTGAGTTGCAATAATAAATTACCAACTCCAGGAAGTATATGTACATGCTCACTTTCATTACAATACATGGCTATGGTTTTTTTCAATACATCAGTTGAAAGTATGAAAATATTGTTTCCTTGACTTTTAATTTGTTGAAATCTCTACAGCTTCAAAGTGCCCCTTTGAACCCCAGCTAGGGCCCCCGCCCCTGGACCTCCGGCGAACGCCTCGCGCGTCTTTTTGTCCTGATTTTAGATTTCACAATGTTGGCAGGTATGAAAGAGGCGTAACGGTTGTAATATCGATAACTGACTCATACATAACCTAGATTAGCATGTTTTAAATTGGTGACATCATTCTCCAAATATTATTCCACTTTCACTTTTATCTGCCCTTCCATAATTTGTGTTTGAGTAAAAGCACATATTGACTCACATAGTGTTACACTTGATATATATTTGTCATTTTGAGTCACTGTGTGACACTTAAATAAATAAATAAATACTGGGGATTTATAGTGCACTATGCCTCCAAGATGTGTAATTCCACTGGGCCTCAGCACATTTTACAGGTGTTCGCTGACCACTTTGCGTATACTTTGAGTATATTCTTCATTGTGACAGTTGGTAGTCATTCATTTTAAACCTGTGATCACATAGAAGTATACGGTATACGATTTTCGCTGGTAACGGGGATAATTACCTACCAATTTCAAATATGAGCACTTTCCCCGGAAGCGTATATCGTACACCGTATACTTCTATGTGATAGCAGCCTAAGGTAACTTTATGTGACGCTTGGTGTCGATTTTTTTTGTTTTAGGTCACTTTGTGTTAAAACTTTGTGAACATTCATCCTTTGGGTCACACATTTGATTTGCATTCATCCTTTTGTGTGACTTTATCTGACACTTCGTGCAAACATTGGGCCACTTTGTGTGACATTAATTGGCGCACATTAATCATATTGCGTCACTTTGTGTGACACTTGCTGCACATTTGTCATATTGGGTCACATAATTTAATTGGGTCAAGTAATGTAGTTAATGGTTTAGCTGATATGTTAGTATCCCAAACAACTTTATACTAATTTGACGCAATTGTGTATGAGCTAATGTATCACTTGATTTGACATGATATTATGATATGTGACCCGTCATATCGAAAGGTACCTTAAGGTCGGCAAAATCAAAATTGATTTTTTGGTCTCATCTGAAAGCTGAGATTTTAAGCTTTAAAATGACACATTGATTTTGGTTATTGAATGTTCGGTTGCGAAGTTACACCCAAATTGGTAAAAGGCATCTGGCTTGTTTGGAAAACTATAGTTCTGAGAAAATCAAGTTTAAAGTTTTTGTACTTAGTAAATCTAAGTTGGCTTGGTTTTTAATACATTTTTCTTATGTTTTGAATGTTGGAACCTGATTAACCTTTCGATATGACGATCCACATATATATGGTACAAGTTGACTAAGGGTCAAAACATAGTCGGCCTTCCAAACATTTGGCCTCAAATGTTTTTACCGGTTTATACTTTTAATTCGATCGCAAATATTTGGTGACATCACAACCAAATGTTTGGTTGCCAAAATTTAGTTTGAAGGCCGACTATATTTTGACCCATATGAGCTACCAAATGCAGGTTCAGATCACATTCTCATCCCCAAGGGCTCAACTGGAAATAGTATATTATTTGATGCCAAATGAAAGCCCATATTTTTCTGATCATGAATCCAAAATTTCACCTCCAAATTATTAATAGTTTCGGAGATATAGCACAAAATGTAAAATTAATTGTTATACCAGGTACATATATGTTCCATTTCTTTTGTATTTAGGACAGTCTCATTCTCAGGGTTGCATACTTTCTTTTGCCTCCCAAGAGAAAACAAGACTGAGGTTGAAACCTTGCACAATACATTTCAGAGGTCAAGGTTAATTAGTTAAAAAATTATTATCATCGTAAAATAGGAACCTACACCTTTAATATCACAACTTTTCTTGATGTATTAATTTTAGTTGCCAACTATTTTCTGACAAATTTGAGTGTTCTTTGATTATTTCTGGTATTTAATTTGAAATTTTGAAAAAGAGCTTAGAAAATTGATTGTTATATACGGTAAAACCAATTTTCTCTTGGTCAAATTTCCAAAATTCGTATTTAGTTTGATCACACAAAAGTACAAGACCAACTGAATTTTCATTAAAAGTTGCTAAGGAGTAATGTAGGGTAAGGTTGTTGCTACAATCGGAAATATTGCATTTTGTACATTTATTACCCATACTTGTCTTTTATTCAGCATTTCCGTTCCTGACTTGTGTGACCACTAGAGTGTGCCATAGTTGGCATATTTGGGCAGTTACTAAAAGTATCAGGCATAGGGGGGTTACATTATGTTGAAAAGGTAACTTCATCAACTTAAAAAAAATGGGCAAGCCAGGAGGAGGGCACTTATATAAGGCCAAAAAAAATTGTTAAGTTGCCCTCCGCCGGCCTGGTCGAAATTGTGGAAAATCCCAACCGTTTTTTTTTGTTTCCACCAAAATTCTTGATTTTTAATATTTCTTGAGTTGCACAAATATTTTGTGTGATTTCCAGTCGCGAAAATGTTCCAAAATGTGTATATTGGCGATGTTTAAGAGAAGAAAAACTTTTTTAGCAAACAACCATGTATCCCACACTGTTAACACATGGCATCTGTAATGGTTATTTAAAAAAAAAAAAAAAAAAGCCGGCCTGGCCGTCCCCACCACTTTGGGCTTATGAGGGCAACACAACTTATTATTTTTTTTGGCCTAATGGTTGTCTTAGATGTGCCTGGTGATAGACCCCTTTTTTAGACCGGCCCGAACGTATTGAGCTCTTTTTTGTAGTTTTTCTTTTTTTCTTTGTTAAGATACACAATGACCTGCCCCCTTTTATTCCTTCCATGGCATTCTACCCCCCACCCCCACCCCACCCCTTAGTATGTCTAACATTTGTATTTGAGCTGGAGTACTCCCTGCACAATTAAGTTGGAATAGGCCTATTTCAGGCAGATTATGTTAGTGTCCAATTAAAAGATACCATGTTATTTCAATATGAGTACCCCTCTATAAAGATGTGGCATTTTTAGTCATTACTAAGAATGGATTGGGTGGCATGTGGAGCTTGGGGTAACCTCAATATGACTTTACAAGCTATCAGAATAAGGAAGGGGAGTTTATTTAGTATATTTAGACACTAAGCTGCTATGGCTGCGATCACATAGAAGTATACGGTATTCGCTATACTCTATTCGATGGCTATATGTTATACAGGTACGGTGAGCTATTCAGGTTTTTTTTTTTCGAATAGTGCCTTCTTATGTGACCTGGTAGCATTAAATTCATTTGTTCGATTAAATCTGTACGCGTTCCCAAGAAAAATCATGCACTGTTTACCCGAATAGTATAGTTCTATGTGATCACAACCTTTATAGTGATCTGTAACATAATGGGAGAACCGTTCGTTACGATTACTCACTATAATTTGAGGTTATGTTATTGGGAAGTCATTTTTTACAAGATCCTTCGATTGCAGAAATGAATTGCAAGGTTTGGTTTCAAATATAGGCACTACTTAATTTTCAGAGATACTGTTAAAAAAACCCATTTATTACAAGTTTTAGATAATTTTAAAAGTATCCATCAACAAGGCCCATCAAAGTACCGGTACCCAATTTGCAAAGAAACTGGACACATTGAGACAGACAGATTTTGTTACCAATTTTGAAATTTATTGCAAGTTTGTATACCCACTTTTATACTAAGTACCACCCCTCCCCCTGGGGTACTGATCAAATTTTGGATGAATGTATGTAAACTGAGTGGACAATTTAGGCAACGTTGTGCTAGCTTCACTAACTCCCGGCACCAACTCAATAATTTGAGGTGCCCCTCCCCTCTGTACACTATTCTATGTAACCATGGCTGTGTAAATCCAAATTCTATTCCAGTTTTCAATGTGTTTCGTTTCAGTGCAGTGAATGATTTGACAGAATTGTTGCTATAATCTGTTGAAATATTTGCAATATGATTTGCCTTATTGATATGTTGTTATGCATTGAACTCATCTTAGTCAAATGCTAGAATACTTTGGTCAAATTTTGTACAGCAATATTTAGCAGAGCTTTTCGTCTTTTTCTCAACAGATATATTACATAGACAGTACTCACACCTAACTGTTTAAAGTCCTGAAAACGTTTTGAGGTAAGTGTTAATGTTACCATGTTTCTGTAGTAGGCTAGATAAAAGTATATGGAAGTGGCCTATGGTCATGGGTCTGAGCAGGTCAGTTTTTGTACTTGATACATGCATATGTTTAGGAATTGAAAAATACCCCTTCATAACATTTTTTTCTAGTAAAAAAATACAATTTTTCTTGCAAACCAATTATGATATTTTTTTTGAGGGAGAGGGATTGTAAATTTGTTGCCCCTCTATTGCGAAAATGTGAAAAATTTGTTAGAAAAAAATTGTATTAACCACCATTAATATTGTGCATTCATGTTATTATATTAAAGTATCCCCTTTTTATAATTTTCCATTCATGATATAGTAAAAACTACCCCTTTTTTAAATAAATTTATGTACATAGTTTCTAGCATGATCCAGTTTTTGCAATGTGTCCTTGGGCTTTTGATGTCCTTGTGCCGCCCAGGTTTTCCAACTTAAGGTCTTTCGGAACTGATTTTTGTCAAAAATAGGGTCTAGGTACCAGGGGTAATGATTTTTTTAATTCTAACTTGCCCTTTTTCCCATAAAAATATGACTATTAGAACTAAAATCTGGCAAAAAATCTTGTTGAAAATTGGGGTCTTTGGAACTGAAGCGATCTTGAGAATCGAAAACTGGAGGATTGAAAAGGTTCTATTGAGGGCAGCACATAACGTACCTTCCATCAATATTAGTGACCCCCAGCCGCGGATCCAGGGGAGGGGGAGCGGAAGGGGCAGGCGATCCGCGACTGACCCCCCCACCCCACCAATCTTGTCCTCCCCCCACCAGTTGGACAGTAAATAGCTGACTTGAAGCTGAGCTTAAGTTTATAGGAGGGCAAAAAGAGGGACTCTGTCTGAACAATTTCTATTTTTTCTTTTGTTTACATTAAATGTCACACACAAAAGGATTTTTTTTATCATTTATCATTTTAGAAGATCAGTTCCAAAAGGCCCATTTTAATTTTACAAATTCAGTTCAGTAGACCCACATACCACTAGGGATTGGGACATACCTACCAGTTTTAAATTTGATTGCCCCTCCTCACCCACCCTCACCCTAGGGATGCCTAATTGTGCCAGTGTGGGTTTTTTTTTTTTTTAGAGGGGATCAGCTGGGTTGCATGATTAAAGAGGCAGATTTCACATATAAATATAATATATTAACCAGGTCAAACAAATTAAAAATTTGAATACTTCTGTTAAAAAGCTGGGTCCATATTCATGATACACTGCCAACTCTAGATAGCAACTAAGGCTTGACATCCACGGCCACAGACATTCGCTCACCCAAGAGACAATCGCTCGCAATATTCGCTTTGACTTGTTTGGTCAAATGGAGAGGAAATGACGCTTTATACACTGCTTAAAGGAGCTTAGTCTGATTTTTCAAAATTGAGTTTTCAATGTCATATGAAAGAAGACCACCCAAGAGATCTAAGTTTCAAATTTCAGCTAAATCGGTCAAGCCGTTTTGATTTTATGGGCAACTTTGTATTTCAGAGCCGCCTATAGACGAATCTGACTGCGCATGTTGATTTGTCTCAATTGTGTGTAGCGCTGTTGCGTCCGCCATTGAGGGGGGCCATCAGTGGCTACTTTTGTATACCTTATACATTGTATATGCGGATCGGTATTAATTTTCATGGCTTTTCTTGGAGTTTTCGGTTGGATTTTTTAAAAATATATATAGGATAGTAAATGTTCAATGTCGTGATACTCGTGGAAAGAACTTGCACTTACTAAAAGCCAACGATGATAGCAACCACATAATTCAGCAGTAATTTCATTCAGTAAAAAGAGAAGTTCGATTTTAAGATGGACATAGATTATGTCCCGGGATAGGCCTAAAAGACTGACATCTCAATGTATTGACTATGGTGACAACTACTAAATTGGCCCCCCGTAATGGCCGCAACACAAGAGGGCAGTCTTTCGAGAGTGCTTTGTCGGATTTGTCAATATGTTACTATGTAAAATTAATTATGGTTATACATGTACCATAATTAAACACATTTTCATAAATATCCCAAAAATGGAACATAACTCAGCCATGAAATTTCACATGGGTAATGAGAACAATATGAGCAACACTTTGGCACCAAAATCTCGGTAAGTTTGAAAAAAAGTTAAGGCAATCGGACCATGCTCCTTTAAATATTAGTTAAATCAATGTTACCATTGATTTATAATTATAATGCTAACATCGATTTAACCAATATTCAAGCATTGTAGGGCCTAAGCAATATTGTCACTATATTTTAGAGTTCTATATTGCGAATATCATGAGCGAATGGAGCGAATGTCTCGAGAGAGAGAGAGAGAGAGTGAGAGAATGTCTTTGGACCCCAAGCCTAACCTATTGTATACCTGTCAGTCAAAATTTGACAGGTAGACAAATAGTTAGCAGCCAACTTGAGTTAGCGGTGTTCATGAATATGGGCTCCCGGGGTGGGGCACTCAAGTGTGGAGGGTTCTGAAGCCAAAATATACCCTTTTTCCCATTTTCACACCCTAAAACGGGATTTAATCGACACCGTTTTCACATTAGGGTTTGAAAAAGCACCCTGTTTCTTGAAAATTGTTGTTTTTTATACCCCAAACAGTGTCACCTGATTCAACCTTCATTCCCCCAAAACAATCTTAATTCGCCCTTTTCTTGGTCAGGCTATGCCTGCAACATTATACTTGAGTTCCCCCTCCCCCCGGTATGTGCTCTGGTTGTTTAAAGGGGCATTGGACAGGTTCAATATTATCCATTAGGTAGTTGACTGTGTTTTATCTCCATATTTATACTGTATTGAAATCTGTCAAATGCACCTTTAATTTGAATTTGGTCCCAGATTTAAAATAGATTATAGTAGTAGACCTACACATTAACCTATCTTTTTTTCTGTGTACTGAATTTTTTCTAACATAGGAAATTAAGAGGAAATGATTGTAGGAAGTCATTAAATCTTGATGTATCTAAATTGATCTTATGATCCGGCAATACAGAACTAAATTGGTCAATTATCCGGGGCTATGGCTCTGAAGTTCCGGGTAATATGCCACTATTTCAGAAAAATAGAAAACATTCAGAGAACAGATTTCTATTACTCAAGTTAACTCTTCATAACATTGCTCTACAGGAATAAAAGCAGTTGAAGTACTCGTTGCAAGATCAGAACCATCTTGTAAGTACCAGTAATCAGTAGTTCTTATTTAAGGCTGGGGTCAGACAAACGACGAGGTCGCATTTACTACAACAATTACAACAATTTTACTGTTGTAATTACAACATGCGGTCAGACTTACTTTTTGCAATTATTTATTACAATTGTGTCGCATTACTTTGTCATACAAAAGTGTCAATCAAATACCGTACACTGTATGCACGGCACAATTTAGAAAGGGTGGGTCTAGAAAAATCCAAAAATTGTCAAAAGTGTGGGGTTCACTGAATTTCCAGTATAAAGGGTGCCTTGATAAAAAGGGTTGGTCTGAAATAAAAAGGGTGGGTTGCTTACCGTGTGACTATTTTGAAATTATGTTGATAAGATCTGAGAATCAAAATGAACATATCATCATAAGATATTGTTGTCACCATTTATGTTCTCCACATTGCTGAGCTAGGCTTAATGAGTGAACCGAATTTATAATTCAGTACTCCATCAGTACAAAAAAACTTATCAACGTTTATGAAAAGGGACTTTCAGTATAAAGGGTGTCTGGATAAAAAAGGGTGGGGTTCAAACCACACTGCATACAGTGCCGTATGCTTAGCTGAGGTAGCTTCTGACTGGGCGGAGCTTAATTGAACTAAGGAAAAAGGAGAAGCTTCAATGAGGTAACGAAGGGTGCACTGATGGTAGGATCTTATACCTATAGGCGCACACTGTATGCACTACCCAAAGGAGCATTCGAAATGGGGACCATTGGCTTTACATTGCTTGTAAACCATGGAGCAAGGAGGGTAAAGTTTCTTGCCTTTATAAACAAGAGGATGTGATCAAACCAGGGCTTGAACCAGACACACCTATAATACTTTGATCAACACTAAATAGGCGGGAATTATGAGGCTTTTCTTCATCCGCAAGTAAATTTAATCCTAGTTACACGCGCGCCGTATATACTGATGTGCGAGTCAAGACGTGCAACGCGCGCTGCAGTTGTGCTGTGTCCAACTACGCACGCGCTTATCTGTATCAATTCACGATGTGAAGAGGCCCACCTATTTGGTGTTGATCAGCGGCGGCACCAGCATCTCAATTCTGGGGGGGCAAACGGGGGGCAAGACAAATTTCTGGGGGGGCAAAAAATTGTTAGAAAAATTACGCGCGCGTAGCGCGCAAAAATTGTTGGACCAAAAAAGGTGTCTGATTCACGCGTACTGGTACGCACTTGCTTTGATCTCGCAAGTGCAGCAACACGCATGCGCAGAATACGCAAAATATTGTTTTTGAGACCAAAAAAAGTCACATTTTCTTATTTTTAGTAGAAATTAGGTCGGTGACCCCCACTTTTCATTTTGTTAATTGAAAGAGCATACTTGTGCGCCAATTTTGTGAAAAACTTGACACAAAATTTCAGTGAGTAGTTTTTGTATCAACACTACATATTGTCACTTTTGCCACTTTTCCCATAGATCCATGTACCAAAAAGCTTCACAAAAATGGTGTTTTTAAACCGACTCGCATGCAAAACGAGTCTGGTGACCCCCCCATTTTTTATTTTAAAAATTGGTTCTACATCGATAAAATTTTATTCATACCGATTTTTTACCCAACAAATTTCAGTCAGATCTATCATGGACCAGACAATGAAAACACATCGCCTACATATTTACAATTTTGAAATTTAGTATTTGCATTGCATTGCTTCAGTATGTTGATGTTACAAAATAATGTGTCTGGAAATGACCCATATAAATCCATGGTATTTCTTGTGGTTTACCGCATTTTGCAATATATATCAGTCTAGTCTCCTAAAGAGACTAATCAGATAGGTCGAATCCTGCAAAAAAGACCAATATATGCATCTCCAATGTCAGCCATATGGTAGTCAGCTAAACTAGGAAATTGCCAATGCGGAAATCATCCTGGCAGACGGATGATGTCACTATAGTGCACATTGAAATTTGATGAAAACAGTGTTTCTATATATATTTTAGTTGCATTTAAAGGCAAGTTGCATTAACAGCAAATAGGAATCTATAAACAAATGTCCATATCTTACATTCAAATTAAAAGTGTTGTATATGTGAAAAATTAGACTATTAAATGTTTCTATTTGGTGTCAAATTTCCTTTCAATCCCTTTTTATGCAAGAAGGTTGTATGTGTATGTGTTTGGTATAGTACATTACCCCTTTAGGGGCGCAGCATTAGATTTCCAGGGGGGAGCAGGAAGTTGGGTTCGGGGTTGATTTTTTTTCCGCGCCCCATTCGGGGGCGAATTTTTTCCCCAGGAAATTACTGTTTTTCTGACTATTCCATGTTCAGGGGGATTTTTTTTTTTCTTCTGCCTGTGGCGGGCGAATTTTTTTTCTCAAAAAACTTCTTGCTCCCCCCATGAAATCTAATGGTGCGCCACTTAGTTAAAGAAAAGTGTTGATCATAGATGCACATATCTGTCAGAATTAAAGGGGCTTTGGACAAAATTTGAAATTTTATTTGTGGATGATTGACACTGCTAGAAAATAACAGTAAGTTACCAGAGATCGTGAACATTTTGATCAAAACCTTCAGAAAAGTCAAACATTTGTAATTTATTTTGTTTGCTGATCTTGGGAATGAGGCTATTCTCTAAATGTTTTTATTGAAGCTATTATCAAGAAAGAGCCAGAGATTTGTAAGGGAAAACATTCCTTTCACACCATAGATTGCAGATAAATCAAAAGAAATTTGGAGTTTACATTAGACCTAATGAAAAGACCAATTTAAAAAATTCAACTATAGAGGGCCCTATTTATCGTTGTCGTCAACTATCGATAATTAGAAATAAAAGAAAGTCTAAATATTTTGATATTTAGGGTTTGAATTTGACATTGAAACTTTGCATGCTGCCATTATTATCACTAATACTTAAAAAAAATGATGCAAAAATCTAAAAATGTTTTGGGGAAAATTGGGGATGATGTTGAAGTTGTCCGATGGCCCTTTAACCAAGGTAAAAGAAAGTTATTTGCATATAAAGTGAAACTAATTTACTGCACTTTTATGAGGTAGAATTGAAATGAAACACTTGCAAATAAACTAGGTTTAGTTCATCTAGGCCCAAAAATAAATTATTTTATTGTTCGTAGATGAATTTGAAAAGCATGGTCAGTCAGTTTTTTTTTTTTTTAAAGTAGCGAACTATAAAGTAATTCTGTACGGTACGTATTGAGGGTTGAGAGCCACAAGGCCGTATTTGTACTGGCAACAAAGAGCCATAAGGCCGTATTTGTACTGGCAACAAAGAGCCATAAGGACGTATTTGTACTGGCAGGCAACAAAGAGCCATAAGGACGTATTTGTACTGGCAACAAAGAGCCATAAGGACGTATTTGTACTGGCAACAAAGAGCCATAAGGACGTATTTGCACGGGCAAAAAGGTACAAATACGGCTCTTTGTTGCCCGTGCAAATACGACCTTGTGGCTCTCAACCCTCGATATATGTGTTATTTAAGGTTAAATATACAAATTTAAGCTAATTTTGATTTTCAAATGAATCAACAAACATTAAAAACAACTAGAATGTTTAACACAAATTCTTAAAAATGCAGAATCTTCAGTATGAACAATTTTGATGAAAAAAAAACGAACTTTTGGGGGAATTTAAAAAATGAGGGTAGATATTAGTTTATACTGTGAATAAAAATGAAATATCTTTTTGCTGATTTCGAGAAATGAGGTCTTTTTTCTGTTTGGCCTTATATCTAGGTACCGTACTTTTGTAAGCGGATATTCATTAAAGACAATTGGTTTATCAAATTGATCAACTGAAACAAAAAACAATTATTGAATTCTATTGATTTGCAATGCTCAATTGAACAGAATAGTTCAAAAACACAAACACTGCTGATGTGTTTTAAGTGAAGTTCTACACAACACTGATCGTTAGCAGCACATGTGCTCGGAATATATATTTGCAACTGATGCCAGTATAGTCTGGTTATATTAATGATGAGGGTCATTATTGACAGTCAGGCTGCAGTAGGCTTGTGCTTAAAAACAGCCGATTGAGGCGGATACTGCCATAGTATTTGGCTGGTTCATCACAGCTTCTAATACAACGGAAATATACTGTACGATATCTACTGATCGAGCTGGGTTTTTATGCTCATATCATCTTTTCTGAGTTAACGTGAGTACATTTTAGAGCTAGTATCTGGATAAGGGGATTATTATTACCAGGTGTGCAGTGCAGCTTAGGTGATGTAAGCTAAACAGTATGCATCTAAACAACAGATGGATTAAGCTTATGGTTTGCATCATTAAAAGATGCATAGACTGGTGATGGTGCATTTGCACGTATCATGCAGGGTGTGTTTTCCTTTAAGCATCAACAGTTGCATGTGGATTAAGCTTAAATATCTGCACCCAGAAACTGATGCAGATTCCCTTGAACAAATAATTTCCTTTGAACTTTAGTATTTTTGTTTTATGGTAGCCTACATATATATTAAGGGTAGCTTGCTTTGTTTCATTGTATGCAATTAAAGAGCATGATGTAGATGCCTTTGGATTAAAAAAAATAATTGTTTTATTTTTCTTAAACTTTTACATTTATTTTTTTTAATTTTTAATGCAGATATTCCATGCATGAAATTGCCATTATTCAGATTCCTTATATATGCATTGATCAGTCATAGAGAAATTCTGGTTTTTTTTTTAATTATTTCTATTTATAATTTTTAATCTAATTTTATTTGTTATTTATTTATTTATTCATTTATTTTGATTAGGCAGCATAATTGGCCACGAGAGGCTTTCATATTTTATTTTATTTTATAGGTAGAGTTTATTTTATTTTATAGGTAGAGTTTATTTTATTTTATAGGTAGAGTTGTCAACAGCTGAAAATATTTATACTTCAAAAAGATAGAAAACAACCAAAAATTCCTAAAATAAAGTTTTCTTCTTCCAAACTTTCTGTCCTTCCTTTTTTAGCTAATGTTAACAAGAACATTATTTCAAGCCATATTCAATTATGTCAAAAATTATCTTCGTACCTATTGTAAAGAGCCCATAACAAAGTACGAACAATTAAAAAGATTATGATTTTAAAAGCATGTTATTAGTTCTTTTTCTGCTGACATTCTTTTTTAGCATATGTTACAAGAGCATAATTTAAAAGCCATGTAAAACGTTATCCTCTTACCTATCGTAAAGAGCCTAGATACATAAGTACAAACAAGTAAAAAGCTACCGATTTTAAACACATGTTATTAGCATACACTGCTGCACAGTAAACATAGCAATAAAGACATGTTCTGCATATTGCATTGCACATTATTCGTTATGTGGTAGGGAGAGATGACTGTACATTTAACCCAAGGGTTTCATTGATCAAAAGTGATTCATCTTTTTTTCTTTGTCAGTGAAATGCTTTGAGATAACTTTTACTTGAAGCCTATACCGTTAGAGATACATATTTATTGAGACATTCCATGTTGTATATCAATTCGGATGGCTGATTATAGGCTTAGCATGATGTATTTTGATTTGCTGTTTATTTTTTTTTTCTATATAGGGTTAAAGGGGCATTGGACAAGTTCAGCATCATCCCCAAACTTTTCCCCGAACATTTTGAGATTTTTGCATCATTTGAAGTATTAGTGGTAATAATGACAGCATGCAAAGTTTCATTGTCAAATTCAAACCCTATTTATCAAAATATTTAGATATTCTCTTATTTTTAATTTTGGTTGTCGAAATACTGCCCTCCATAAGTTGAATTTTTAGAATTGGCCTTTTCAGGAGATCTAATGAAAATTTAAAATTTCTTTTGATTTGTCTGCAATCTATGAAGTAAATGAAATGTTTTACAAACAAATCGTTGGCTCTTTCTAATTGTATGTCATCAATAAATACGTTTAGAGAATACATGTATAGCCTCATACCCAAAATCAACAAAATAAAATGAAATTTAAATTTTGACTTTTTTTAAGGTTTTGATCAAAATTTTCCCGATATCTGGTAATTGACTGTTATTTTCTAACATGGGAAGTGTAAATCATCCACAAACAAAATTTCAAAATTTTGTCCAATGTCCCTTTATAAATTTAATATATGCTTTTGAGACATTTGATGATTAAGCAGTGTTCCCGCTATTAAAGATATTTGAGGTTGTACCAATTAAAACAAGCTAGCTGAGTCTGAGAAAGAAAAAAGTATCTTCGTCACACATTTTCAAAACCCTGTTGCACCATTTTTTCTGGCTCCTGTGCCAATGATATTAAAGCAATACTTAAAAGTGTTAAAATGAAGCATCCCCTGACATTTGATTTTTGTAGGTTATTCGGTTTGTTTTTGGTAGATGTTTACACTTGAGTGACCAAGGTATTTCCCACCCGTTGGTGCCCAAGGGGGGGGGGGGGTTCTAGGGACCCCCCTTTCCGGGTATGAATTTTACGTTAAAAGTCTGATCAATGATAAAGCATGTAAGAAGGACCAAAATACAGAAACAATTTTGAAAATCGTATGACCGTTTCAAAAAGGCGGCCAAAAAACTATTTTTGTGACGCGTCAAACATTTTAAAAATCGTGTTCCCGAAGGACTTTCGCATTAAATTTTGCTCAAATTTGCATATTTGCATAAGTACAATTACATTGCACAAAATAAAAATAGAAAAAAGTTATTCGGTTTCGATTTTATGGGCAAAACAAATTTGAACAGCGCCCTCTAAAAATCACTTTATGCTAAAAATTAGCACGAAAACTACTGGCTCGATTTGATTTTTTTCGCCACTGAGGGACCCGCTGGGTTAAGTTTGACAATTACATGGAGCAGCGATGTAAATTTGTTTCGTGTTTTCGCACTACGCACGAAAACCTGTGGTAGGGCCCCTAGGAACCTCCCTTGGTCACTTAAGTATTCATACCCTCAAAACGACTTGGCTTAAATATGCTTACTTTTTCTGTTATGGCCATTTAAATGTGGGATCCCTAATTTAATTCTACATGTACTTGTGTAGGAAAGCAGACTGTGCTCTTTATCAATGTTTTTTGTGGCAAAGCAAGTTTTTGACAAAATACAGAGGGGAGCGTGGCCGAGTCGTTAGAGCGTTTGACTCATAATCAAATGCATTCGTCTGTCATGAGGTCGAGTCCTGGTCTCGGCTCTCGGTACGTCTCCTTGTTTCCTTAAGCAAGAAACTTTGCTCTACTTGCTTCATGCTTCGGAGGGCACGTAAAGCTGTCGGTCCCATCTGAAGTGATCCTGACACACTGTCGGATGTAAAAGAACGTCACAGGCTAGGCTACGGCCGTTCGAAATAAGAGTAGGGGAACCTTCCCCGGCAACCGTGACCGTATGTCAAAAATACATCATCTACTCTAGGACCAGAGTGCAGAGTCACTATACCTTCAAAAGTATATCATCTCTCTAGGACCAGAGAGCTCATCTAGATGCTGAAAAGGCTTTGATGAGAAGAAGCGTAGAAGTAGAAGTAGAAGTACACTTGAAAACATTTAGGGTGTTTAGGGGGGAATATCACAACCTAAGTGCTGATAGGTCTGCGCATTTTGTCATTGAATATAAACGACAGAAATATCATTATCATTATTAATATTATTTAACCCTTTGAACCCTGGCCATTCCACGTGTATCTGTACCGCTATCCTGGGCCAACCTGAAAATTAAAAAACACAAAATGACCCCTAAACTTACTTTGAATTTGATTTCCCTTGCTTAACTGTTTCATTTTACAGTAGTCTAAATTGTTCCAATAACCAGCATTTACAAAAGAATACTTTTTATGTCGACCAACATATTCGGCATTTACGTTGTAGTCTATGGGCAGAATCACATTTGTTGAAAATTGTGACAAAATTTACGAAATTATGAGGAATTTTTCACCTCTGTCGAGTATATAAGAGTAAAATGATACACCCATCATCTGTTCAAAGCCTCATTGAGGTCTTTCAATATAAAATAAGACCATTAAAATTGAAACTACCCATGCCTGTTGACAGACACATCAGGTTTCTGACACATGACCTAAAAGCTAGTAAACCGGCTCATTGGGTATAATATGGTAAATGAACACGTGAGCCGGTATACCGGCTCGTCGGGTTTAAAAGGTCCTGGTAAAAGGTTAACACTTACCTTCCAACACTTCTGTTGACAAAAAGTAATTTAATGTTTACTTGACAAACTCGATCCACATGATTGACAAAGACAAAATAAAATGCCCAAAAATTGGCATTTTTCAAAGAATTCCAGGAGGTTTGCAGACTCCCAGGGAAGAAGAAGTGGTGATCTACTCACCCCAAACAGTGTAGTGTGGCCCCTGTACATGCAGGCCGTCCTTTGTAGCTTTACTTTTTAAGTAAACATATCTGTGTTAACTCTTTCACTCCGACAAGCCGCTCACAGCGGCTCTCAAATGCGTACACGATTGGCCGAAATTTCTAATTCGACGTAATTTATTCAAATAACTCTAAAAATAAAACTACAAGCCCAAATT
>JXSR01S056479.1:0-13212 GCA_000969725.1 Ophiothrix spiculata | reverse complement strand
ATTGCACACATGTTCATGTCGGTATTGATTTTTGCCATCTTGTTTTATGTCCAAACATAACGCGTAGTGTTAGATAGAGAGTAGGAAAGTCCGTCGTTGTACCTCACCATATTACATGATCCAACATTTAAGGTTACCTTTTCAGCTCTCTGCTAGCCCACAGTCAGTCATTACTTATTCGGTATTTCTTCGATAAGTCGACTGCATCAATGCCTTTAGGAAAAGAAGATGCTGGACATTGACATTTGAGTGATGTTAAATCTAAGAAGAAAAAAGTGCCATCAATTCCCTAGTTTGAACACCTCCACACATATTTTATATTTATGCATAATAAACCCTTGTGTACCTAAGTACTAAAGGCACTGGGTACAATTATGTATCTCTTTAAAAACTAAAACCCCAGGAGAAGCAAATCCAATTCTCGCTTTATTATTTACATCTATAAACAAAAGGAGCAGAAAATTGTTACAAAATAATAAAAACGTATATATTGATCAATTCCCAAGCTGAACGTAAGAAGCCTTGCATTTATGTATGAAGAGCCATCACACCTGGGCATCACACTCCACAGGCCCTGGGCATGGTTCAGAAAGTGACTGGACATTAAGGTACTATAGGATACCTTTTTGCCATTTCAAACAGCATAATTTATGCTTCTGATGTCTCAGATAGCAAACCTTGTGCAAACAAGAAAGCTAAAAGTGTCTTTGTGTGAAATATCTGTAGGCAGTGTCAATGTCTAATACACAAGTCTCAGCCATGCGGTCACATAACTGGCGACTTGTATTTAGCATGGACGTTATCCTCAATGTACTCTTGATATATGTAGATGTTAACAGCGTGGTATCAGAAACGTCTTGGCTCAAAATTCTGTATCATCACAGAGGAGATCAATTGACCAATTTCTTGAAAATTTTCAGAATACTCTTTATTTCTTTAAAATTTGACATTTGCTAAATGTTATACTGTCCTGACTTTCAGTAATGCTTGTCATAATCTAACACAACTGGGGTGAATATCGGAATATCAGTGTGTGGAATACATATACATGACACTTTCCGAAATATAAACCAAAATTAAAATGTCACTCTTTGTGGTCTAATGTTTAGCAAAGTAAACAAAAACGATAAAGATTCATATAACATTCAATGTTAAGCAAATTAAACACGAAGTGATGAATTTCTTTTGCCTAGCCAGGGTGTTTTCTTAAGAAATTCAAAAGAATAATCTTATCAAAGATTTAAATAAATGATAAGATTTATCCAAGATTTTCAAACTGTTATTTTATTTACTGATTTTGATCTATGTTGTATTATCTGTGGCTTGTATTTTTACACATTTTCAAACCAGTAAAATTAATTTGAAAATATTTCCTTGATAAACACTTCCAAGAAATCTTGAGAGATTTATAATACAAAACACATGCTTAGAGGATGTAAAATAGAAATGCTTTCATAAAAGTAGATTATCCCGAGTTACATCGTAAGTTAAGTGTTATACAACAATATCAATTTTCTTTGAAGCTGATCAATCAATTGTTTACAGATATACCATCTTTGTAATAGGAAAACAAGAAAAGGTCTTTTATAAGAATAAACAAAAACACAGGTTGAAGGATACAGTTACAAGTAATGGACCCTGCATTCTTGATTTTTGTTTTCACTGTCCAATCAAGCTTAGTTTGGCCTATAGTCAAAGATTGCCAACTTGCATTTGCATATGTGTTGCATCACATATTATACAAAATCATGATATAATGCTTTCTATTGAAGGATGCAATTGATACCTAGCTATACTAGTACCTAAAAACAAATTACACTCTCGGGCAAAGTGTCTCAATGGCTAAAAATGTAATTGATCATGTTGGATCAAATAGCAGATACAATATTTGATCAACACAGGCTTGGATCAACACCATCACTTAACATTTTTGTTGTTATATATTCTATACAAATTGTCACGACTTTCCATGTTTTTTTTTCTTCATTATTCATTCCAGATAACATTAACCAATATCCCATTACAACCTAGTTAATGGCCGCCATTATATAGCTCTATGTACATTTACTTAACCTTAAAGCATTATCATTACTTCTCACATATTTATCATATAATAGAGATTTGGGCGATAACTCTGCTGTTTTTTATTCTGATATAAATGAAATTCAACACCTTTATTAAATTGAACTCAATTCTCATGACATTTCCCTACTTTCATTAATGAAAAAATGGGGCAAAATTGTTTGTAGTAGTATAAATTGGTCTAGAGACTTGCAGACATTGAAAAATAATGACGTGCAGCAATTTATTCCTTGGGCATATAAAGCAAGTAGAGACAAAGTGATTTTGTTTATGTTGATATTTTGTCATTTACAATTCCATGAGCTCCACAGGCATACCGTTACTTGCCTGCTTCATGAGCTCGCATAGTTAAACAGACTCAATTACCAGGCAGTGTTTTCATTTCACATGTTCAGTAGTTCTGTTCACTGATAAACCCCCTTTAGAGAGATTAGTAGAGTTGGGTATGGTGGGAGTTAACGACTCTTGGTGTGAATGGTGCCATCTATGCTGGAGTTAGTTCCTGACTATGTGTGGTGTCAGAAACAAGACTTTGCATATTAATTTTAAAGCTGTTGAATTAAACAGGTTTGCCTGTCGAGAATATGTCATATCATTTAGAATATAATAGGTGGGCATTAATATTTGTATTAAAATAATGTTATTCCTACTTAGGAAACAATATAAGCTCTCTAAGGAAACAATATAAGCTCTCAAGATGTAAATATAAAAATGACATAAATATATTTAATGATTATAAAGTATTTCAGTTTGAATTTTGCCCCTTGAGATATTTTTGAAAACTAGGTCGCATATCATATCACTGTAATCTTTTATAAAAAATGATGATTTCTGAGTCATTCTCTGATTCTCATTATGTTAAAAAAAGGGCCTAGGTATTGGTACAAGCACCACTGTTTGATGGGTTCATTTATTAACTTTTCGACAAAAATGCACTGTTAAAATAAATGCAGGTCCTTAAAAGTGTTTAAATTAGTTCAGGAATTAGGTGTTCAACTGTTATATTTGTTTCCATAATTTAATTTCACATTTTATCTCAGCAAATGCTCATTTTAGATCAAAATCCATCATTTTTAGCCCATAATTTGAAGATTCATTATTGGTGGCGCTATTTATTTTTTGAAATTAATTATATGCATATTACATAAATTAAATATTTAAAAATAAAATTTGTTTTTGGCCTCTTTTACCTTATCCATGTGGCAAATGTCAAAACTAAGGGTCATAGATTCTTAAAACATGGAAACTTGATTTATAGAAATAGCGCCACCAATAATGTGCCTTTAGCATTAAATGGCTATATATGATTACTGATCAAACAGTGGTACGGTGCAAGAGATATAAAAAACTATTGGCGCATCTACAATAATGATACTTTAAATTGATTCGTTAGACCTTCACTCCTTCAGTCAAGTCTCTCAATTTTTTTTAAAGGTAGCCACAGTAGGTGCTGAGATAACATATTCTAGTAACCCTTAACAAAATATAGCGACCTTCTAGGAACATGATTTTTCACATACAAATTAGGTGATAAGAAGACCTTCTGAATGTCTCCTGGCAATCCACAACAAAAACTTCATCGTTAATTTCCCTATTCCATGTTCTTGGGATGGGTACACTTTTCTAGTCCGACAACTCGCTAGTCCGAAAATGAAATACACGGCGCTAGTCCGACAATGCGCTAGTCCGAAAATGAAATACACGGCGCTAGTCCGACAATGCGCTAGTCCGAAAATGAAATGCACGGCGCTAGTCCGAGACTGAAAAACACTGCGCTAGTCCGCGAATTGGTTTTCAGATTCGGACTAGGGCAGTGGATTTCTGTTTGAAATATACACAATACATTTTTGTCAGACTAGCGCATTGGTTTTCAGATTCGGACTAGCGCAGTGTTTTTCAAATTCAGACTAGCGCAGTGTATGTCATTTTTGGACTAGCTCAGTGAATTTTCATTTAAAAATTCGGACTAGCGCAGTGTCGGGCTAGCGCAGTGGCTTTTTTCTGACTGACGCATTGTATTTTCGGACTAGCGCAGTGGTTTTCATTTTCAGACTAACGCACCTATAAGGTATAGGAAAATTGTGTAGTCGGACTAGCGCAGTGTCGGACTAGAGCATTGTTGGACTAGCGCATTGTCGGACTAGCGAGTGCACCCCATTGGGATTGGGGCATTTTTTACCTTCTGTCTATAAAGGTGGGGAATATTTTTCAAAAGTTTCCAGCCTCCCCCTTCCCCATGGAAATCTAATGGTGCACCCCGGAATTTAGTCTCAAGAGTATTTTAAAGCAATCTACTATCTGTTCTTCCCGGGCTGTTTTTCCCACCTGAGGATATTTTAAACTGTAATCCAAAACTTTCAACAACTTCTTCATATGTCTCTGTCGGATATTATGTTATTCAATTTTCAAAATGTCAATTGATTTGAACCTTTTGGAAATGATTAGATTTACTTTGACAAAGAAAGCATAAATGTCAACATTTTAACAACATACAAAATTTGTCATCAAGCACGTTTGTACATAAAACCAAAGCACTGTCAATTTGCGATTCTCAATGTCGGTTGCACTCCTCGTTATTGTAATTGCACTTTTCTCCTGATGATAAAACCAGGTCTGATGTATAAATTGTGATCCATCCTCCTCATTAAATTGCTCAAAGATACAGGTTTTATACTCATCAAAAATTCACTGAATGCCTTGAACTTGTGCCCCTAATTTTCAAGGGATTTAGGTTTCTTCTATTGTAGAAATAGAAAAACCTCTTCAATGGATCTTAATATTTCGAGAAAGTGATAATTAAAATCAATGCATGCTAAATCAAGTACAGATATTCTAAAGTGATGGCACGTTTTTGGTTCAATTCATTTAGACACTGTTTTGTTTTGTTTTTCTAGACAGGTACATAATGTTCCAGATCTAGGACCTAACACAGAGACACAAATATGCTCATGTATTGATATTTTGGAACATACTTCATTCTAGGTGGTGCTATTGTATTTGTCTGTCCTAAACATGAAATTCATGTGAAAAGATAGCATTTTGAAATATACAGCTTGATTCATGGCTTCATGATATTAAGATTCCGCTTGTAATATTTTTTAGTCACCTGTTTACTATTTTCCTAATATTTCAGTATTTCTTTTTGTGAAATTATATTTGTAAAAACCTATAGTGCTATAAATATATTACTAGGCTTTCTGATAATTGTGGAAAATAATAAAATAACTATACTTAACACTAACAACAAATGGCTCTTTACAATTGTTAATTTAACTTGGTAGTGTGTGTTTGCCAAAAATAGTAATTCACCAGAGCAGTCGAGATTTACCACATATTTGCCTAGAAAATGCTTTAGAATATCGCGAAATCCTTTTTAGATCAAGCAGTTTAACATTATGGAGAAAGCAGACGATTAATATTCAACAGAGAGAAAAACAGCAACTTGACCGCTCTCATTCCAAGAGCTTTGCCTGTGGCATCCATTGGTACTTAGCAGAGGTCTCAAACTGCAACTTAATCTTAATTAATGCAAGGAATGACCCATGAAACAGAATCTTGAAATGAATTAACCACATGTTCTCTCTTTCTTCTTCATCTACAGAGAGTGACAAGCAGCATCAAGTACAGACTTAAGATTTCATCATCGCCTGGACACTTGATCAGAGATATCGATATCCCTAAGGAGGGCTATTGTCTCTTGTGTGCTAGTGATATGTAAGACATCACATCTTTCACCTAAGATAATACTTCAGATGTGTCGACTTTGGCACTCTGTGGTGGGAGATATATGCCAGGGATGTGGGTTAAGATAGTTGAACAAACATGTTATAAGTAGATGTGCTGCAACTCAAGATATTACAAAACATGTTTAGATAGATTTACTCACAAATTCGTAGTATTTTCCTTAACATTATTGAAATATCATTAGAATTCGGGTAAAGGTTATATCATATAATGTATTTTGAGAAATGTTGTACAATTGCGTTTTGAGAAACATGGAAATAAATTAAAATTGAATTGAATATATGTAAAACAAATTCCCTTTTTTACGCAAATTACACTAAAATCAATCTGAAAATGTGTTTGCAGCACAAAAAAGTACCTTATCATATTACATTATCCAACATTTAAGATGACCTATTCAGCTTTCTTCTATCCCACAGTCAGTCATTACTTATTTGGTATTTCTTCGATAAGTCAACTGCATCAATGCCTTTAGGAAAAGAAGATGCTGGACATTGACATTTGAGTGATGATATATTGCAATCAATTACCTAGTTTGAACACGTCCACACATATTCTATATTTTATATTTATGCATAATAAACCTTTAAGTACCTATGGGCACTGGGTACAATTTATCACTCTACAAAATATATTAACATCCCAAAACAGGTAAATCCACTTCTCACTTTATTATTTACATCTAAAAACAAAAGGAGCTGCAGAAAATTGTTACACAATAATAAAAACGTATATTGATCAATTCCCAAGCTAAACGTGTCTAAAGCTGAATTCATACTCAAAACGCAATGCGTTGCGTTTCCAATAATGTTCACCGCAAACGACACCGCAAATGAATTCACACTCAAAACGCAAACGGACTGCGGCAGCCGAAGACATGAAAACGCAATGGAAAGTTGAGCTTTCCTCAACTCGGTTTGCGGTGCCGCATTCGGTGTTGCGTTTTGATATAGATTGATCGGAACTCCTCAAATTTTTTACTGCACATGATCGGTGCGTCGTGCGTTTGCGTCGAGTCTGAATTCAGCTTAAGATGCCTTGCATTTATGTATGATGAGCCATCACACCTGGGCATCACACACTCTATATGCCCTGGGTATGGTTCAGAAAGTAGCTGGACATTAAGGTACTATGCCTTTTTGCCATTTCAAACAGCATAATTTATGCTTTTGATGTCTCAGATAGCTATCTTTGTGCAAAATAAAAAACTAAAAATGTCTTTGTGTGAAATATCTGTAGGCAGTGTCCATGTCTAATACACAACTCTCAGCCATGCGGTCAAATAACTGGCGGCCTTGTATTTAGCATTTATCCTCACTGTACTCTAGAGATATGTGAATGTTTCAGCTTGGTATCAGAGAGCTCTTGGCTCAAATACCCTGGATCATCACAGAGGAAAGAGCATTAATTGACCAATTTCTTGAAAATTGTCAGTACACTTTTTATTTTTTTAATATTAGACATTTTCTAAATGTTATGCTGTTCTGATTTTCAGCAATGCTTAACATAATTTAACATAACTAGTGTGAATATCGGAATATCAGTGTGCGGATTATACATGACACATTAAGAAATAAAATCAATGTCACCTTCTGTGGTCAAAAGTTTAGCAAAGTAAACACAAATGATAAATCATATAACATTCAATGTTAAGCAAAATAAACACGAGTTTCTCTTGCCTAGCCAGGATGTTTCCTTAAGAAGTTCAAAAGAATAATCTTATCAAAGATATGAATAAATGATAAGATGTATCGAAGATTTTCAAACTGTTATTTTATTTACTCATTTTGAACTACTTTGTATTATCTCTATCTATTTGACAAATTCCCCTAAAAATTAAAAAGAAAATGCTTTACAAAAAAATGATGTCATTTTGAAATTACAACAGGAAAGAAAGGATTAACAAACACATTCAAATATCAATAATCAACATTATCATGATAATATGGTCGATAACTAGTAACGTTTGTGAACAAACAATTGACAAAATTTACATTTAAACGGCCACAGAACCTAACATTGCTTCTAACATATTTTTCATAGTGATTTGGGGGGGACTTTGCTTTTTTCATTCTGAGAATAAATGAAATGCAATATATAAATATATAATGAAAGTAGGAGTTTAATAAATTTATTGAATTAAACTCCTTCTTTTATTCATGAATTAAAACGTTGAGGCAAAATTGTTTGTAGTGGTATAAAAAGGCATACATTGCTCTAGAGACTTGCAGACAAGGCTTGCAGACAAAATAAATGACATACAGCAATTTATTCCTTCGGAATTTATATAAAGCAAATAAAGACAAAGTGATGTTGTTAAATTCCATGAGCTCCAGAGACATACCATTACTTGCATGCTTCATGAGCTGGCATTATTAAACAGACTCAATTACCAGGTAGTGTTTTCTTTTCACATGTTCAGTGTTTCTGTTCACTGAAAAATCACCTTTAGCCCAAGGGAAAGTAAGAGTATTTTCTTCAGCATGATTGAAGGTGAGAGATTAGAAGAGTTTGGTATGCTGGGAGTTAACGACTCGTGGTGTGACTGATGCAATCCATGCTGGAATTAGTTTCTGACTATGTGTGGTGTCAGAAGCAAGACTTTGCATATTACTTTCAAAGCTGTTGAATTCAACAGGTTTGCCTGTCAAGAATATGTCATATCATTTAGAATATGATAGGTGGGCATTAATATGTATATTAAGATAATGTTACTCCTACTACAATATAAGCTCTCAAGATGTAAATAAATTACATGAATACATTTAATGATCATTAAGTAATTCAGTTTGAATTTATCCCTTGAGATATTTTTGAAAACTAGGTCGCGTATTATATCACTGATATCTCTATAAAAAATATGATTTCTGAGTCATTCTCTGATGCTCTTTGAATTAAACAAACGCCTAGTTATTGGTGTGAGAGATATAATAAATTATTGGTGCATCTGCAATAACTATACTATTAAACATGATACATGATACTTTATTGATTGGTTAGACCTTCTTCGCTCCTTATGCAAGTCTCTCAAATTCTTTTTCACTGTAGCCACAGTAGGTACTGAGATAACATTCTGGTAACCCATAACAAAATATAGCAGTTTGACACAAGATTTGTGTGATACTCCTGGAGACTACTTAGATTTGCCTAAAAAGTGTCCAGGAGACTTCCAGGAGGTCTCCTTGATTTTTCACATACAAATTAGGTATCAAGGAGACCTCCTGGAAGTCCTCTAGCGATCCATAACAAATCGTCATTGTTAATTTCCCTATTCCTTGTTTTTTGTTTTCAAAAACTCCCCCCCCGGAAATCTAATGGTGCACCCCTAATGTTTGTCTGAAGAATATGTTAATTCAATCCACTATCTGTTCTTCCCACATGAGGATATTTTTATCACTTTACACAGTAATCCAAAACTCTCAACAACTTCTTCATATGTCACTGTCTGATATTAGGTTATTCAATTTTCAAAATGTCAATTGATTTGAACCTTGAGGAAATGATTTCATATACTTTAACACAGAAAGCATAAATGTCAGCATTTTCACAAAATACAAAATTTGTCATTAAGCACGTCTGTACATAAAACTAAAGCCCTGTCAATTTGCATTTCTCAAGGTTGGTCGCTTTGACTCCTCGTTACTGTAATTGCACTTTTCTCCTGATGATAAAACCAGGTCTGGTGTATAAATTGTGATCCATCCTCCTCAACTATACAGGTTTTATATTCATCGGAAATTCCCGGGATGCCTTGAACTTGTGCTTCCAATTTCTATCTGAATTAGTTTTTGTCTATTATAGAAACAGAAAAACATTTTCTATGGATCTTAACCATTGGAGATAGTGATAATCAAAATGGACTGCGATGAATCAAGCATAGATATTTTAAAGTAATGACACTTTCTGTTCATTTCATTTAGATACTTTTTTGCTTTGTTTTTCTAGATTTACAGACTGACTTGTACGAGTATTTACTTTGTAATCTTTTAAAGAAGCATAATACTGAGCTCTATAGACAATGCTTCTTTGAGCTTCTTTGAAAAAGAATGTTATGATTAGTTTTTGGTTGGCTATTAAGGATAAAGCACATGAAAATATTTTATCCTAACTTTTCCGAATCTCACTAAATCTCAATATACAAAATCACAAGAATACCTCATAGGCAGGGTTCATATGCAGGGATCAAATCGCTACCCAGGCAACGACTCAGTGGTACGTTAATGCTATGGATATCACTCACTTGCGAAACGGGGGGTCTGCAGTTCGAATTTTGGTCAAAGTATGCCTTTTCAACTTTCCCTTTTTGAGGAGTGAAACAGAAAAAGTTAAGAAATCTGTTTGGGTTAAGAAGCTTGTTTTCATAGGGTTCTTAAGATAGAAAATTTGGAATATTTTTAATGTGTTTTTCAGATGCAGGGTAAAAGGGAAGAGTTTAACAAGATATTTAGTTTGCAAATTGCTGACAGCAGACATTTTATTCAATGCACCTAGTACTGATTGACAATAGAATGAATTTGATCTTTGTGAGGTATTTAATTTAGCAAATTTTTCATCTTGTGAAATTAGTAAAATTAAATCCTCAGTGAAATTATATTTACTTTGCTTACTTTTTCATTTTACAATAGTCTGAATTGTTTCAATAACCAGCATTCACAAAGGAATACTATTAATGTCGACCAATATATTCGACATTTACCTTGTAGTCAATTGGCGAAGCCACATTTGTTGAAAATTGTGATCAAATTTACAAAAATATGAGGAATGTTTCACATCTTTCGAGTAAATAAGAGAAAAATGACACACTGATCAACCATGGGTTCAAAGCTATTAAAATGGCAAGTACCCATGTTTGTTGACAGACACATCAAAATTCTGATACGTGACCTAAAAGCCTGTAAACCGGCTCATCGGGTATACGGTTCATGTACACGTGAACCGGTGTGAAAGTAATCGTATTCCCCCTGAAATAGTAGCCCGCCTTCCATAGACCATAACGGAATAAAGCGTGAAGCTAATGTTGCGTGAGAGTTGTTAGCCTATACTTTACTGTACAACCCGGACATATAGAACGGGGGACTTACATTCCTGCTACACCGGTACACCGGCTCGTCGGGTTCAAAGGGGAAAAGCCCCGAATGTCCTATAAATATATTATGTGTTTTTTTTTGAAAATGTGGAAAATAACTAAACTTAACATCAATAACAAATGTCGCTTTGTAATTGCATGTTTCTCGGTAGTACAGTTTGTATTTGCTAATTCACCAAAGCAGTCCAGGTTTAGCACATATTTGCTAAGAGAATGCTTTAGAATATCGAGAAATACTTTTTTAAACATGTTAAACAAGCAGTTTTAACATTGTGGAGAAAGCAGACTATTAATATTCAACAGAGAGAAAAACAGCAACTTGACCGCTCTCATTCCAAGAGCTTTGCCTGTGGCATCTATTGGTACTTAGCAGAGGTCTCAAGCTGCAACTTAATCTTAATTAATGCAAGGATTCACCATGAAACAGAATCTTGAAATCAATAAACCACATGTTCTCTCTTTCTTCTTCATCTACAGAGAGTGACCAACATCATCAAGTACAGACTTAAGATTTCATCATCGCCTGGACACTTGATCAGAGATATCGATATCCCTAAGGAGGGCTATTATCTCTTGTGTGCTAGTGATATGTAAGACATCACATCTTTCACCTAAGATAATACTTGAGATGTGTCGACTTTGGCACTCTGTGTTGGGCGATATATGCCAGGGATGTGGGGTAAGATGGTTGAACAAACATAGGACAAGTGGATGCACTGCAACTCAAGATATTCCAAAATATGTTTGGATAGATTGACTCACGAATTTGTTGCATCTTTCTTAACACCACTGAAATATCATTAGGATACAGTTAAAGGTTACATCATATGTAATGCAACTTCCATTTTTTATCATGTTAATTACACTTACACTAAAATCGATTTTTTTGTTGCTTTTGTGATGTAATATCATGAAAATGATGAAAGAGTATATTTGTTTTGGGCTTTCTACCTTATTAATAATAAACATGACCATAAGCTAGAAAATGTCTCCACTGATACATGATAAACCAAAACGACTTACTCCAGGCTCACTTTACAATAACTTTAGTCCTCGATAGACATTTTCTGAGAAAAATAGATAAAACCAACATATTATAAATTATTTAAGATAAAAAGGATATATTGACATTGGTTGTCGTGATATTCAACAGGAGTGCATGAAACAATTCCCATAAATTTTCACAGCCTTAAATAATTCACTTGGTGCTTCCAATATCATGCCTTAAGTAATATTTGACCTGTTTACCCGGGTTACAAATGATCATCATGAATTAAGTTGCCAGTTAAGATATAGCCTACATAACATAATGAAAAACAAAAAAAAAGAGAAAATGTTGGTGTTTGTTAGTCAAGAAAGAGCTACATCCACATGTTACTCAAAGCTCAAAGAACTTTAATCTACCCGTATTTTAGATTGTCAGTTTGATTATTTTGTGATTGTTTCATAAAAGAGCATACAGATAGATAACAAAGAAATAAGCCATAAAGGTAGACCAATTACTTGCAGTATTATTTTTGTCCATATTGTGCATACATATTTCCTTCTTTTGGATAAATTGCTCATTTTGTATGCATATTTGTTTGCTTTGGTCTTACTTTTTACAGAAGTCAGACATATATTCTGCATGCAAATTAATTGCTTGCAGAACGCATGACACATATTTTTATTCATATTTGCTTGCTTTGAATAAGATATTTGCAGAAAGCATGACTCATTTTGCATACATATTCCTTTGCTTTGGATAAACTACTTGCAGAAAGCTTGGTACATTCTGCATGCATATTATTTGAATGTTTTAATCAAAACTGCTAGAATAAAAATTTCCAGGTAATCTTTGTTGCCCAAATTTTACATATAGTTAAAAGAATATCTGTAAATGTGATTTCCTTTTAAAAAAAGAAAATTGAATATTCTACCCATGTTTCACTTCAGTAGCTGTTTTCTCAAAATCATCAAGCACGGCTTTCCTCTCACTTTGCAGGAGCACCCCTCATATAACGTTCTTATGTACAAAATGTAATTCTTGCAATGCATAAACAGTTTTCATGCAATCTTTGAATTCTTACTTTCTTATTTGCTAATTGCAGATTTTATGAATATCTTTAATTGCACATTGTTCACTAGACTCACGGTATAAAGAAAACGTGATTCAAAAGGTTTGCGGTTGTTGGCTAAATGCTCAACGTAGATGGCATTTAATTCTCAAAATTGTTTCATAAGCAATAAGTTCAAATGATAATTCATTTACATTTATCAGATTTATGTAATATTTGGCGCTGCGAAACAGTACAAATTAA
>JXSR01S056478.1:0-10287 GCA_000969725.1 Ophiothrix spiculata | reverse complement strand
CGAACTTAACATTCTGGTTATTATGTTGAAGAGTCACTTTTTCTTTCGGCAATTGCCGGAAAGTGTAAAATCAGCTTCGGAAATTCTCGGATAGTTGTGTTTTGAAAAGGTCTATACCTTCTTCATAAGTAGCTGACAATATCTGAACAAGATCAGATCATCCGAACTGCGTTGATTTTTTAAGATTACGAAAAAAAAAAGGTCAACGTTTTTGAAGAAAACTGTTGCCGCCATTTCGAACATGTTCCTTATAAGAAAATTAATAGTCAACACGAAACTATAATTTAAAGACTCTATTTCACTTCTTATGTAAGCCAAAAATTCTGATAGTTTGCCAAGTATTTGACAAAATTAAGCGGTGAACATGACATTCTGGCCTCTTGATATGATGTTGACAAAGAAACCCTTTAAGAACAGTGGGAAAACGCGAATAATTGTGGGAAAAATTGTTGAAAATCGCTGAAAACTTTTTTTATTTATTCATCTATTTATTTATTTTTATTTATTTATTTATTTATTATCCATCTATTTATTATCCATCTATTTATTTATCTATTTTTGTTTCTCGGTTGTTAAAATCTACAAAGAAATGAATTTTCTCCCCGAGAAAATAAAATCAGAAAAATATGGATGCGCCGGGATCGGACCTAAACGTCTGGCTATGCCCCTGGTAACAAACCCCTTGTAATGTTGGCAAACTGGGGACTGGAATAAACCAGGACTGGAACTTAAACATCGAGAGTACATTCGGGCTGTATTCATAAAACACACTTAAATGTAACTTTTTAAGGACTTCCCCTAGAAAAGCTATGTTTTAAGACATCACACTTTAATATTGACGAGAATCCTCCAGCTTTTACTTCATTATAAATTATACTTGGAAATCACTTTTCACGCTTCTTACTATTCGTATATATCAGGCCATGATCAGGCGGTGTAACTTATAACATAAACCTTACATGACATGATGTACAATGAATAACATTTTAAAATAAATAGGGATTTTGTAAATGGATCGGCAACACTAGTGGGAAAGCGGGCGCAATAACTCGACACGAAACACTCGTGCGCAATGAAAGGTCATAACAGTGTGTGAAACACGGAGATAAAATACAAGTAAATCTTGCCATAATTCAATCAAAAAGCTATGTATATTGTTCAGGTAATCGTTAAAAACAGGGAGTCCAAGTTACTACGGCATTTACAAACAAGTTTCATTAGAGAAAACAACAATTAAACAACTAACATTGAAATATTCTCTTCGGTAACTAGTGGAATAAAACACCGCTGATTTTATATCCCGTCATACACGCGGATATATAAACCAAACGCTAACTCTAGTGTAATCGGTCGTGCAGGGGGTAAGCAGTGCAATTCAAACCGCTAGAAGTAGGGTGTTTCTACTCGTGGTAACGTGTATCTGGTGGCCCCGTAGTTCCAGGTGTCAAGAAGTAGGTTCTCCCGATGCTCCAGCGCTCGGTCGCAGGACCAAGTTTCCAGTCCCTGACGTGTTGAAGATCTCCCGCAGTCCAGTGTCTGTGTGGTGGGTTTCTGGGTGTATGGATAGGTGGCGCTCTCGAGTCCTACGATGTCCTGGGTGGTTCAACTTAGGCAGTATAGCAACCCGTCTATCCGGTCTTTCAGATGTTCTTGGCACGACCATAAAAGAGCCTTGCCGCGTGGGTGAGTTGCTCATATTTTTCCCTTTTTGTATTAAAGTTAAAGCTAAATCAGGCATTGCACAAGTTAAAATAAACAATAATTATTCCATTATGGCGTTTCTTACTTTTAACTTCAAAACTTTATTATCAAACATGACAAACCAACAAGTATGACCAAAAACATTTATCATGGTGGCTAGGCACTAGTACAATTATTTATGCATTGTTATTTTCATTTATGGCCAATGTCAAAATCAGGTTTATTATTGTAAGTATAGGCCTACAAGTTAAATAAATATATCAGGGACTAATTGCTTGATTCAAATAGTCTTTGATTATATATACACACAATGGCATAAACATTTGAGGGGGGAGGGGGGGCAAATTAGTGAGGAGCTTAATTTGAACATTTATAAAACCTTCAACTTTCAAAAAACACCCTCAGAAGTGAACCTTCAAAACTCCACTACTTGAAACTAAATTTCAAGGTTACAAAATGAAGTTTGGCTAATTTTCAATCCGAAAAGTACCAAAAATATCCTCTTTTTCAATCTTAGATTTTGGTCAAACAAAAGCCAACATAATAGTCACCAACCGTTCTTGAGCTCCTGGTTATGGACTGCTTAATTATGGTACCATGAAGGGTGCTCTAAGAAATTTGCCCTAAAAATTGATCCCGAGTTAACAAAATGGTTATTAGGGCTCTTAAATATTTCTTCCATAGAAGAATTGCCTTAAAATTCAGCAGTTTTAAGGGAAGGCATTTAACATGCAAGTTGCAGTTAAGGCTGGGGTAGACTGCCCACAACTGTTTTTGTACTCAATCGCTCAAATGTAAAAAACATATAAAAATATGTATTTTAAGAAGCTGAATTTAATGCTGAACAGGTGATGCCTGTTTTGACCCCGGTTTTGACCAAAATTGTCAATTGTGGCAAAATGTGCCAAAAACTAATATATTTTCTGGAAAACCTAACAAACAATTTGCATTAATGACAGTTTGAACTTTTATACCTTTTGGAATTGCTTAAGAAGGGTTTCCTGACATTTTTGATTTTTACCTTGATATTTAAACAAAGTGCCAAAAACAGGTCAAAAATGTGCAACAAGTAGGAGTCAAATATATATTAACTTCTAGAGTAGGTACAGCTAATACCCCTGCTAAATTCAACCTCTTTGTACTTGTTGACTTCTTTTTTGCAAAATGTACCCAATGACTCAACTTTTTGCAAAAATGTACTCAATGATCGATCACCTTTTTCCAAAAATGTACCCAATGACCCCACTTTTGCAAAAATGTACACAATGACTCCCTTTTTAAAAGGTTTTGTACCGAATGACTCCATTTTTATTCTGGTTCTGTACTGAATGACCCCTATTTTGAGATATGTACCCCCCCCACCGGGATTTAACTGACCCTGCATTAACTCTCCCCCCTTTGAAAATTAACCTCCCTCCTTATTTTCACTTTACATGCTGTTTATTCACTGTTTATTCAAACTCTTTGTAACTTTTTGTGAGAGCATGTCATTCTATGTGCAATTCACTACCCCATTTCAGATATATGTGATGACTCACCCCGAAAAGGGGGACTTTGCGACAGAACAATTTTCGAGAAACAGGTGAAAATAGGCAGCAAAAAGTAAAGAAAATAATTAGAATTTCCAGCAGATTTTCCATTGTAAAATTTGATTGCCTTGATCAATTTCAACAAGTAAGGCGTCATTTTAGAGATTAGAAAATGCTATAACAGATAAAATCAAAATTGACATTATCTGCAAAGTTTCCCCTTTCGGGGTGAGTCATCACATATTTGATCTAATGCCACAGGCTACAACCTACATGATATTTATTTTGATTTTTTTCTGCACAATGATTTGTGACCATTGGTATAACCCCCGGCACTGACCTAGAAAGGTGGTACAGGTATGTGCGGCCCTCAAGACGCCCTTTTCACGCTTTGCCTGCCACTCACTAGACCCCAATTTCAAACACAATCTTTAGTTCGCAAGCCCTATTTTTTAAAATGTTCTGTTCCCTAGCCTCATTTTTTGAAATTTAGTTTGTAAGACCCCCATTTCAAGGAAAATTTAGGAAATGTTGGCTCCCAGAGCCCAAATTTAGCCAAAAAACTTAGTTCTCAAGGGTCATTTTTGGGTTACTTCAGTTCTCTAGATCCCCTTTTCGGAGCCGATCTTCCGCTCCCTAGACTAGGGTTTCAGACATCAGGGCCGCACACTCCTACCAAAACCAAAGTAAGGTGCCCCCCCGGGGGTATAACCGACTATGAGTGTGATGGTAGAAATATCATCACAAAGTGAAAGATGTATTGTTCCATTTTACGAGCTTGTACACGAGTGAAATGGAAAAACACATCTTTTCACTTAGTGATGATATTTCTACCATCACACAAATTTAAGGCAGTTAATATTTGTTTTATATCATTCATTTATAAATTCTTTAACCACAAAATATTGGTAACTTCAGTATCATCCAAAAGTGGTCGAGTTGAAATTCGAAAAACAATGGCGAGTCTGCGCATAAGTATTTCTGTGCTGCACCATGATAGTTTCTTACGAACGGCAATAAACCAATGAAATGCCTTGAATTTATAAATGAGTAATATAAGAATAAGTAACATACAGGATTTAGTGTGTGACAGTTTTTCCATCACCCAGAACCCCATCAATGGTTAAACCTTCATGTTATTTATTTCAATGGTCTCTTGAAGGTCTGATTACATTGTGCACATAAATCAAATAAGTAACATGTATAGCTTCTTACCCCAGGGGGGCCACTCAGATATATTGATGTACACATGCATGAACATAGAATCACAAAATACAGTGGAAACTCGTTATAACGAAGTTGATGGGCCCAGAGAAATTACTTCCTTATATGTGTACCGCCGCGGCAAAAGGGTCCAGTTGTCGGCTCGTACATGTTGCTCCTTGTAGCATATCTAATGTATGGTATTTGTATACATCAGATATGCTACAATGAGCAACATGTAGGAGTCGACAACTGGACCCTTTTGCCGCGGCGGTACACATATATAAACATTCTTTATATCAGGGTTTTGAATATAATAAAAAACAAAAGGAATTAGTATAATGGTATAGGAAAAATTCTTCTTTGTATCAGGGTTTATCTTATATCAGATTTTGTAATAATGAGTTTCTACTGTACCTCCTAAACAAGTTTTAACTTCCCTTGAAGAAATACCCCTAAAAAGGATTTACGTGTAATTTTATTCTAAATTTTACCCCCCATATAAGTTTGATTTTTTCTTCAGGTTTTGAAAAACACCCCTTTATGTGGGTATTTTGTGTTTTTGTTTGAAATAAAACACCCGTTTTTTTGTTGAAAATCATCATTTTGAGACCCCTAAACACGTGCAGTGCTTTACTTGTTGGTCAGGAAAAAATACCCCTTTTTCCGTGTTTTTTCTGTTCACGCATGTGTACACCAATATAGCTCAGTGACCCCCCTGGGGTTCCTACATCTTGCAGGTGTTCTGTCTTATATCACACTGACTACTTCTGAAGTCCCATTCAACCTACATTGATTTAAATATGTCAATTACCATAATAGTCTATAGATACAATAAAAAAGAAAGAATTTATTGCGACAGGATCTTGGTAAACAAAATTATTGTTTTTAATATAAATATCAATAGTATAAAATTCAAGTATAAACATGATGAATATACAATATGCAAATACACGCTATATTAAAGGGGCATTGGACAAAATTTTGAAATTTTGTTTGTGGATGATTTACATTTCCTAAGTTAGAAAATAACAGTCAATTACCAGATATTGGGAAAATTTTGATCAAAACCTTCAAAAAAGTCAAAAAATTGAATTTTATTTTATTTGTTGATTTTGGCTATTCTCTAAACATATTTATTGATGCTATACAATTCCTTTCACATCATAGATTACAGAAAAATCAAAAGAAATATGGAATTTTCATTAGATCTCCTGAAAAGGCAAATTCTAGAAATTTAACTATAGAGGGCAGTATTTATCGTTGTCGACAACGATAATTAAAAATAAGAGAACATCTAAATATTTTGGTATATGGGGTATGAATTTGGCAATGAAACTTTGCACGCTGTCATTATTACCGCTAATACTTCAAATGATGCAAAAATCTCGAAATGTTTGTGGAAAAGTTTGGGGATGATGCTGAACTTGTCCAATGCCCCTTTAATACTACTCTTTACAACTGGACGGATTTACAAAACTGATTCTAAATTTCATTTTCTAGAAATAAAACACACATTTTCACAATAACATTAAAAAAATACACTGTAGATTGGACGGAATCAACATGTTCAGATGAAGATACTATAATCGTACCTTGTTTTCAAAAGTTGGAAAAATATTTGTTTCCTTTTTGGCTAGATGGAATGATAAAACTAGAATTTTATTTACAATTTCTTGAAATAAGACACTCTTTATCACAATTTTTGTAGTTTGGACAGAATCAATATATTCAAAAGATAATACTGTGAGGCCTCATAAATAATAGCATACATCATCCGCTAATTTCCTTGAACACCTAATTGTTTGAAATCTCATACAGATATTGTGTAAAAAGGTTAACCTAAAACTACATATTTCCCCATATTTACATCACAAAATTATATTGAAATCATTAATTTCCCTACAAGTCATTAATTTGTTGAATGCAACAAATGTGTGGAGTATGATGACCTTGCGTAGTACAAAAGACTTTCTTTTCACATGATCACTGCGTCAAAAAACCAAACAAGACGCGCACATTTTCGTTATCTCACACGCTCTCATCATACACACCTTGCAGATATGAGTTGTAGGAAATAATGATTTCCATAATACTAAAATAGGCATTTAATCTCCTGTAGTGAAACAGGAATAAGGTTAAAGGTTCAAAGTGTTTTTTTTTAATTTCCATATACGGTATACAAAAATATTTCCTTATCTCTAATTTTTGCAATGAAAATTTTATGAAAAAAAAAAGCGATGCTGGAATGTGTTTTGGGAAGTTCAGCAAATGCGTATTACATATTGAACTCCATAAATCTAATAGAAATTTGCAGTTTGGATTTGTTTTATCCAGAAAGCAATATGAATTATTCAGGAAGTGTATTCGCCTGTTCTTGAGTAGAGCAGATTTTGTGTTAAGTATATGATCAAAGAAATGAGAAAGTTCAGGATTTTACAATTTGAGTTACACAGTTTTACAGTGTACAATATTTGGGTAAATGTTTTATTATCCTCAAGTAAATTGGCTATCTCACTTGATATGTACTTTTGATTTGGAATTTGGATGACTACTCTCTATGTACACATACAGGATGGTCACAATGGCAACTGTAACAACACTTTGGAATGCACTGCACATATATTTCGAAACATTTGCTTTAATCATTTACCATACATGGTTAGAGACACTGGCGTGCCCAAAGGGGGACCGGGGGGCACGTGCCCCCCCCAGTTTGGTGAGTCAGTCGGGGGAAAAGGCCCATTTGGGGATCTTGACACAAAAAAGATCGAAAAGAAAGGAGAGGAGAGAAAAAAATCAAAAGAAAAGAGAAGAAAAATAGTTTTAATGTTTTGGAAATCATTTAAAAACTTGCCTTGGGCTTGTGAGACCTTGAATTTCCCTTTGTTTTTGATAATTTAAATGTGAAAAAGCAACACAATTTGCGTGGTTCGCGCGAATTTTTCAGGTATTATGTCAATATTCAGTCAAAATTTGCCAAGTTTTACGTAAATTGCAATATTTGTAAACAATTTTAGCTGAATTGACAAAAAATCTAAAATATCATATTTGAACCTTCCGCCGCTACTGGTCATTCGGGGGAAACTGATGGTTGAGACCCCCCACTCAAAAAATTCTGGGCACGCCATGGTTAGAGAGATATGTTATGGGGCTTCTCTCAAGTTACCACACTTTTTATACATAAGATTGAGTTTTTTGCATCCAAAATTGAAATGATATGCTAAAACATTATGATTTTACCAAGATAAGTCTATGTGTTAGTGTTAATCAAATTAACCCATAACTTGTAACATTATACGTGATTATCAATTCTAACAATCTTGGCATATGGCTAATATATATATAAATTTGCTGCAATAGCCTTGTGACTATATCCTCCGCATTCACATCTAATTTTATCTAATTACACTTAATGAGCTCAGCTAATTAAAAACACTATTTTTAATAAGCAGAGCAAACAACATTAAGTCATGTCCCGAAGATGTAAGTATTGCAATTAAAAAGCATTTTTTCTAGACTCAATTTGGAGTCCTATGTAACTACGTATTCAATTTGGAGTCCAAAATTAAAACACAAGGTCACAATTCACATTTATGAATATAAAATACAATACACATGAATGTAGATTATGATCAAACTGGCACACATGTATCAAAAAAATTGTGACCAAATTTAATTGCAGGAATTAGATTCTGTCTGCAACAGGTTGTGTTCAATGCAGTACAACATCTTCAGGCAATGACTTACGCTGCTTTCATACTTATTGTCGCTTTGCAGCTCTGTCGCTTGCTACCTTTCACACTTTTGTAGTTTTGTCGCTTTTCAGATCTGCCGCTCCATGTCGCTCTGAAAGTTGAAATTCATGTCAACTCAAAAATTCTTGTCGTGCGACAACATTTTACCGATATCGATTACCTCAGGGACATGTAGCTTTGCCGCTAAGACACAACCGGAAGCGGTAAGTTTATACAAAAAATATACGTCACGCAGCTACAAAGCTGCAAAACTACACGAGTATGAAAGCAGCATTAGTAATATCCCCATCAAATAAGGAAATCAAACTAAGAGGGATGCTAGATTAATACTCTTTTCTTTTCCTAGCATGGGGATAAAATTAGGAGTATATTCTATTCTGGCGCCGGCAGATAATGTAACGCATCTTGTTGTTACGCATGAATATAAGAAACATACACTTATCTTTGAATCTTGTGGTTAAGCATAAATATTAGGTTTGCGCATCATTTTCATAAGTATACCTGCAACCAAATTGCTGTATAATGGAAGTTGATTTGAGCAGGACTAAAGTTGACCCCAAAAAACAAAATTTGAGCTACATGTCTGACAATGACATTACGCATGGTAGTATAGGAAGACTGGTATGTCCCTTGGGGTGTATAATATGCTTATAAATCACATTTTTAAATGTTTTTGTTTGTTTGTTAGTTTATGATCGCCCTCAAGCTTCTGCAAATTGTACCATTATTCATAGTCTACTGCTCTATTCAGTACTGCAACATGTGAAACAGTTACAAGTTGTGGTAACATCACTTTACACATTACAACAGCAAAGCAAAAGTAGCCGTGCAGGGTCATACCTGCCATCATTGAAATCTCAAAAAGTAGACTCCATTGCGCCGAAGCGACGTTTCACGGCTCGCGGCGGAGGTATCTGGATTTCTGCACTGTAAAAGCCTATAGGGGCCCTTCTGGGAGAGATTTTTTACATGCAATATTAAGCCTTCTAACAAAGACAACTTTTCAATCAATTACTTTGGCATTGTATACAAAATTTCATGAATTTTATACCTTTATCAGCCTTGCGCTTTGTTTACATTGGTAAACAATTGATTTTGCGTACCGTTAGATGTCATCTAGTGTAGTTATTCTATACTTTGATCAGCACTAAATAGGTGGGAATTATGAGGCTTTTCTTCATCCGCAAGCAAACATAATTACTGATGCGCGAGTCACACGTACAACGTGCTCTGCGTCACATGCAGTTGTGTTGTGTTCAGCTTTGCACGTGCTTAGTATGTATCAATTCATAATGTGAAGGGGTCCACCTATTTGGTGTTGATCAAAGTATGAGTAGTTATTCTCATTGTGAGAAGATGTGATAAATATTTGATGACATATTCAGCATAAACAAAAGTTTGCAGATCAATTGTGAGTTTGGAAATGCACTGTAACACAAGTTACCTGAAAATGACATCATTCATTTGTTTTCACCTTTTAGTAAGTGATGCTTGTTTTTAGTGAGGATTTGAACCTGGGATCTTGTGAACATGTTGAAGACAAGATTTTGAAATATATGATTACAAGTTCACATCCTTTTGTACCTTCACCCCACCACCACCACTACTCCTACTTAAAATGGATGCTTGTGATCCCATAGCACTAGTACTAGGCCTATCATACACCGATTCATTACCACCATGTGCTCCATCCTTTCTTGGAAGTACCCCACCCTCCAGTGGTACCTTGGTGTCTTCAGGCAGTCTTGTACCTTCGGCTATATCTCTGTGTTTCAACAAGGAAGACATGGACCCACTTGATGCTGCTGGAATACCGGCTGGTTTGTATTTCCCACCGTCTGCGTTATCAAACAGAGAGATGCCTTCGTCGGCCATGTTCCATGCATCTCTGTCCCCAGCATGAGAGCGGATGTAAGCAAGGATTTCCTTCATGTTAAGGTCCTTTGCTTTTTGACTACAGAAGACGGAAAGAAAATCAAGTAAATGCATATAATAACTTAACTATTCCAACATTATACTGAAGGCCAAAAACAATATATTGTTTGGTTGTACAACAAATGGTTCAAAATAATAAGGTCGGTCGGTCGATCGGGAAA
>JXSR01S056472.1:0-15223 GCA_000969725.1 Ophiothrix spiculata | reverse complement strand
AATCCTTGTGCTTACTTCAAAACACCAGCAAAGTTTCATTTCAAGAAAATTATCTGAAATCTGAAATATATCTGTATATTTTGATGACAATCAGCTGAAAATATAGATCTTATAAGCAACGGGGGAAAAAACTCTGTTTTACAGGCAGGCATACCTTTCAAGTGGGGTCAGTCAGGCTAATTTTTTTCTTAATTGTTTTCCCCCAAAATAACCCCACAATCCGGAAAAAAAAGGAGAATTTTTTACAAAGAAATTTTGGCCAAAAAATGGCTAATTTTACAAGATTTAAATTTTCTTCCAAAATGCAAATTTAGGGTCGGTCGGGCCCATAAAACAGGGGGTTTTTTCCGTCGCCTTACTGATTTTTGAACACGTTTATCTCAATTATACATTTTACTCTCTGACAATTTGTGATGGACCATAACCATGATAACTTGACTTCTGGAAATCAAATGCAGTTCATTGAGGCAGTCTCTTGCCAAAATGGCAAGAGACTGCATTTACTGCTTGTTTGGGATGGACAGTCACATATAAGGTAAACAATAATTTGTGTGGTCATACACAAGATTAAAAGAAGCCTTCTCAAGATTTGCAAGTTTTAATTGCCAAAAATTATACTTAGATTAATTAGTGATAAAAAACAATTATATATCTATACAAGAATGAAAAAAATCTTGGCTTGTCCTTTAACCAAGAAGCTTTTTTCCCATTTAATGAACTGTTGTGAATTCTACCAAGTGTCATTCATCAGTCCAAAAATAAGCTGATTCATTCTTAATACCAGTCGTCATGTTGACCAAGGAAGTTAAACTTCCTTGTGTTGACCAACTTTCATCTAATCCCAATTTGTTTCACTATGATCACTTTAAGTGACCAGGGCCCTATTTCATAAAAGTTAAAATCAACCTAAGTCATTGAACTTAGGATGAATTACTCATCTAAACTCTGGATTGAATTTTAAATTTTGAGTTTAATATCTTAATGTTTTTATTGTACTATTGACTATCTGTTTACTCGATATAGGAACTTGAAATTTAAAGAATTTTGTTCATAGTAAAAAGATAGGATGAATCCTAAATTTTAGACTTGGGTTGATTTTAACTTTTATGAAATAGGGCCCTGAAGTAGATTTGCTAAGTGAGCCCGTATTCAGTATACCTCATTGTAAATTGGTAGTCGTCTACATTGCCGTGTAATGGTGCGTTTACACTGTGACGACTTGTTTCGACGTAGGGTAACGTATTTGCAACTAAGTTGTAACTGAAAGTGACTGATAGTAACGATAGCGTGCGTAGCTAGCAGCATGTATGTGCGTTATCTGACTTTAACTAACGATGACGAGCGTAAAAAATATGCAGGTCTACATTGCTTCTCTTAACCCCAAGTCGTCACAGTGTAAACGCACCTTAAATACTTAGCTTGCTTGTTCATCTTGGGTGAATAATTAGACCACAGCTCGACTGCCAGTTCGGCATGTTTTTAGTATTTTAAAATACAATTGCAAGCGTGTCTTCACTCTGCTTACAACTGAGATATTTCTCTTTTTGGTGAAAGGTTGGATTATTAGGGCTTGGTGGTAGAGTCTCATGATATACATGGAGAAAAAACGTTTTTACATGTCCAGTTGTCGAGGTGGTTTGACTTCAGAATATAGTAAGCTGTAATAAGGCCCATCAAAAATCAACATGCTTTTATAGCAATTTGCTATTCCAATTAAAAAAAGAAACCTTTTTGCTTTTGCTTTCATAGTAATTGTGTAGATTAGATTTGTGTGCAATTTTTATTTAAAATTTCAATATCAATCATGAAATAACACTTGGTTGTTAGCACCAATTTCAACACTTGCAATAGTAATTTATTGTATAAATTTATTTGCTGTATTTGTTAAAAATTGACAATTTAATTTTCAAGTTTCATCATTTGGACATCGAATTTGAACAGTAATTGTACAGATTTATTTTTGAAAATAAAGAAATGGGAGATTTCAATTGTGTTTCCAATGCCTCAGCTCTTATTTAATGTATTGAAATGATTTTACTTTGGGGCAGTATGTGGGACTTTAGGCAAAGCAATAATTGAATACCCCAGTACAAGAAAACCCCAACTCTAATAGCTCCTTTCTGTAAAAATATAAATGCATACAAATCTCTGAAAATGCTTTCACATCACTAAAGAGCATTTCCACGTCTTATCCCAATTTGTATGCATTTATATTTTGTAAGTATACATTACAGTAGAGACCTTGGAGTTGGGGTTTTCTTGTACTGGCGTATTCAATTTCTTGGACAAAGAAAACAAACATTAAGGGTAGAGGCTGCATTTACGAAGAAAAGGGCTCTGCAACCACTTTCTAAGTATACATGATCAGACCAGGCATATACCGAAGAATCCAGTATATGGCACATCACGTTTTGCTTCTAAACAGTGACTTTGCCATCAAACCAACAGATTAAATTATCTTAAAAAGATGCCAAAATGCAAGTTACATTTGTCTTAATCTGTCCCAATTTCTTAGCTAAATTGTCACAATGAAGCAAACAAGAAACTGGAAACGTGTGTCATATATTGAGTTTCTAGGGTATGGAGAAGATTAGAAAGAGCATTATTCCTAAAGAAAAAAATAACTTAAGCTTATTCCTGGTCCTGCATGTTATTAACCAGGTATCAACATAACCCTGCACCCCTCTCTACCCCCTCCTTCCAAAATTTGCCTACTACATAACCAATTAAACTAGGGTAGTAAACATTTCTTACATGTTAATCTCTGATTCAAATCCTGACATTTATGAGTGAGCACTATGTATTGAGATCCACACTGAGCAACAACTGAATGGTGATGCATGTTCCTAGCCAAAATTTTGATCAATATTGAATAGCATTTATTTGCCTTCTTAAAACTATAGATGAGTTGACACTAATGTATATAAACACGGGTAAGGAGCTAGTCCACAGATATGCATGAGGGAACAACAAATGATTGCTGCACATTTCAATAGCCCTACTTGATTTGGCGTGAATTTTGAAAGCATATGTCCTAGATAAAACCTGCGCACGCATAGTGCCGGGCAAGGAACAATGGATATGACCGTGCACACTGGCGGGCATGACGTCCTATGTCAACTCATCTATAGTTAGCCAAATTCAAAGGGACAAGGGAGCAGCCTATCTTTTAACTCTTTCGCTCTAGAATTTCTTTTTTACAAAACACTATTGGACGGAATGCCACTTATGATAGCTGTAGATCGCAAAGATTATTTTTTTTGCCAAAGTTGATGGTGCTATTGTTGTTGGATTTAATTCGTGAACGCGTACTCGGAGCCTTGTGCGTACACGCGAACTAAAAAACCTTGAAAATATACGCTTGCGTCAGGGACCACTGCGTACTTGCTATAAACACGCGTTCACGAATTAAATCCAACAACTATAGATACCTCTTCGTATCAGGCGGTTACAGTCGAAATGTCTAATTTTTTCGCCTTGTATTTTTTACAGATATTTTTATTGGTTGATTTATATGCATTAAATTCCGGCATATCATGCATGCTTTTGTGAGCCGCTGTGAGCTGCTTTCCGGAGTGAACGTATATATCTGTAATTGCAATACTCATGGTTGCATCCTTATATACAAGTGCTGTCCCCTCAGAGAGCAAATAAAGAGTCAGAAAAAGTCATAAGATCTCTTATTTATTCAATATTTTGTACAATATCAACATACATAGCATTCTTTAATGTCATGCTTCATATGGTGCAACCCAGAGTTTCAACAATTTCATCACTCAACATTATTTGAAGTTATAATTCTTCAAGTGACACAGTGTATTTTGGATAAAGCGCCAATTGTAGTCTGAGTCAGTTAATGTCAAGTGATGAAAAATCCTTCAACTCTGAATGCACCACTAAGAATTATATAACACAATACATATAACCCATATACATTTTTGTATAATCATGTTAATAAAACATTAGAATGTGGTCCAATAGCTCTAATTTCTGTGCTGCAATTACAAGCCATTGTATCTAAAACTTGTTAATTTGTAACCTTTTTTCTTATGAACTCTCACATTCATTCAGTGCCAATAACACGCAATAAGATTACGAAGAATCCCTGTTTTTTCCTGATGATAAAATTGTCAAAATTTTAAGATTTTCTTTCCATTTTTCCCACAAAATGTGATACATAGGTTTTGCGTTAGGTTTAGGGATAGCAATAGGTTTAGAAATTTTAAGCGATATGGTTTTGGTTCGATTTTAGGGTCAGGTTACCAAAATTTTACAAGTTGTCAGGAAATAACAGGGATTCTTCTCTTTACTATTGACACTGCCACCTTCCATCCCCTCTATTTAAAGGGGCATTGGACAAGTTCAGCATCATCCCCAAACTTTTCCCCAAACATTTTGAGATTTTGGCATCATTTGAAGTATTAGTAGTAATAATGACAGCATGCAAAGTTTCATTGTCAAATTCAAACCCTATATATCAAAATATTAAGATATTCTCTTATTTTTAATTATCGTTGTCGACAACGATAAATACTGCCCTCTATAGAGAATAGCCTCATACCCAAACTCAACAAATAAAAGTAAAATTCAAATTTTTGACTTTTTTGAAGGTTTTGATCAAAATTCCCCCGATATCAGGTAGTTGACTGTTATTTTCTAACATAAGAGTGTAAATCATCCACAAACAAAATTTTGTCCAATGCCCCTTTAAATTTCATGAATTTTCTTTACTATGAGACTTGGGTATTTGCTAGTAATATATCATTCCCATACAAATATTAAGCCCACTAATTATATTATGGAGGATATACCAAACCCCCATGTCCTTCCAAATGCTATACACACAATAAATGGAACACAAAAGATTGCTGACTAAATTAAGGATGATGATTACCTGTGAATAGACAAACCTATGGTTCAATAAATTGATACCAACTTCATGGGAGATTTTAACATCAACAAATTGATATTAAAATCTTCCATGAAACTTGCAAGTGTTTTCCAATGCTCTAATTGGAACTTTCAAATTGATGGTTGACAAAACTGTGGATGAATTATTACAAGCAAATAGTCAAATTGATGGTCTGGGTTGTACCTGTAATTTTATCAAAAAATTCGAAGCATAATACATGTTTTATCTTCAAAAAGAGTTTGCTCAGTATTCAAATTGCTTCTCAAAATCCACATTTTTTGCAAAGACTCCCCCACCCTAAAAATAAATAAATAAATCCACAAGAATCTTCTTACAATTCTTATAAAATACCGAAAGATCCCAATTTTGCGATGTCTAACATGGACTCTGATATAGCTTTCTACAAAAATTTGACCTATAATGCTTATATCTTTTGCTGTCAGTTCTTCTTTTACATTTAAGTAAAAGGAGTTTGCCCAATAATTTTTCATTTGAAAAAAAATACGATATAATTTTTTTCTTGATTTAATGAATATTTGTAAAACATTTCTTCAATGACTTGTCAAACAAACACTTTAGCCTCAACAAAATGATAAAATTGCTGCGCATTCACTGACTAACTTCAACCAGCAAGCTGGGTTTTTTTTTGTATTAAAACAAAAAATACAAGCAAGATATGATTTTTCAATGTCTTACACCTAAATAATAATTTAGTTCAAGATATGCACAAAATGAATATTCTTCATCAAGGCGGATATATCCGAAGTGGAGGGGCACTCAACTTTTGAGTTACACGCCATGTGCCACCATCTTTGTCACTCAAAGACGAACCATTTTCTTATACTGATATGATTTTCTAAAATTTTGCTAAATTCATTGAAAATATTGCTAGATTAGTAGAAATTTTGCAATTTATTTTGGCCATTTTGACCTGTAAAGACCCTACTTTTTGTGAAATTTGCCCAAAGACATCCCATATTTTTACACTTGGTCACTGAAAACCCACTTTTGACCCAATTTGTCACCGAAAGACCTATACTTCCGAGGTGCTTAGTGGCTCTCAGACATCACTTTCATATGCGAGAAATCCAGAACTGGAAGTTTATGGGGCACATACATCTTGAATGGGCTTGAAATTGTAACAGAGCTCCTGACTCATTCCAAAAAGATTTTGTTTCAATCTTTGTCCCCATGATGAAGAATATTTATTTGCATAAATTGAACATATTTTCTGTTCATCTTCTACTTTTTCTATTAATGTACTAGAAATACAAAATTAGAAAGACTAAGACATACGTGTAGAATCATCTTACTATATAATTTGTTGTGATTAAGTATCAACATAATGTATTTTGTCTATAAGACAATAATATTTGCATATCTAGATTTTCACAGTCATTAACCCTTTCCAGTTGCACACATTATGTTATGTAGCATTTTTGGGTTTTTTTTGCGCCAAGCTGAAATAATGCCCTGAGAAAAATGTTCTCAAATAAACAGCGCAGAGAGCATCTAGCCATGCAGACCTCTAATAATGAAATTTAGTTGTACTTTCGGAAGTGGCATTGCGGGGAAGATTTTTGCTCGGGAAAGATATGATGTAAATCTGGACAGGGTTAAGGCAGCTAATATGTGATGGCTCACCCCGAAAGGGGGACTTTGCAGATGATATCAACTTTGATTTTCTCATTTCATTTGTGCATCATTTTCTAAGCTTAAAAATGACACTTTACTTGTTGAAATTGATCAAGGCAATCAAATTTTACACCACAAAATCTGCTGGAAATTCTTACTGTTTTCTTTATTTTTTGCTGCCTATTTTTACCTGTTTCTTGAAAAGTTTTCTGTTGCAAAGTCCCCCTTTTCGGGTTGAGTCATCACATATTTTTACAAAGGTTGTTTTAGTCTATAAAAATAGCTGCCTCATGTGTGGACAATTTTGAATTTGCACCTCTACAAATGTACTATGAAAACTTACAGCTTAAGTTAAACACAGGCATGAGAATGATTTTTCATGATATTATCTGAATTTGGTAAAATGTAACCTTAAAACCACTAAAAATGTTAAATCAAGCCCCAAATTATCTGAATTTTGATGATTTTGGATGACAAAATATCTGAAATCAGATAATTATCTGAAAATTGTCATGCCTGTAAACACTTAAAATGAATATAAATATGATAAATAGCTTGTATAAAACCAATGATCCATCGTATCACTGAATTATCAGGTTACCATAATGCTACAATACTACAACAGGCAACAATGGCAGTAGTCATTTTTGAACATGCATATTTTAAAGAAGAAATATTGAGAGATAGCATATCATCTTCATAAAGCCCAAGATATATGCATATAGCATATACTACAATTTAGATATAGGCCTATGGCACAATTTTGTTATGCGTTGTTATGTTTATTTGGCTGGGAAATCGTGTATAATTATTTTCACCGTTGACTTATGATATGAAAGATACATATTTTCATCTGTTCAAAACAGATTTGGCGGTACTGTGGTAAAGACCAGATTTGAAAGTAAAACATGTTCCATACATCTGAGTTTGGAAGTTCTCCGGCTGTACTTAAAGAGAGAAATTAGCATCAACACAAAGAAAATGATAATAAATATGCATGAAGAACCATAATTTGATGTGATAATAATCAGACTACTTATAATAATATTTAAAGCAATACTATAAAGTGTTACAAATGAGACTTGATTTGAAAGCAAAACATGTTCCATACATCTGAATTTGGAAGTTCTCCGGCTACACTTAATAAAGAGAGAAATTAGCATCAACAAAATTGAGAAAATTACAATGAATATGCATGAAGAACCATAATCTGACGTGATAATAATCAGACTAGTGATAATAGGAATAAGAAGAAGAATTAACCAACATTTGCAAAGCTCCTTTGCCAGAGGATTCATAGCGTGTCAATATAAACAATGCAATAAACCTAAAGCACAAGAAAATACAAGAATCAGATAACATATGAATATTGGACAAACAAAAAGATCTGTTTTGACCTAGACATAGAGGTGATATAAACGGCTATTAAATGCCAAGTTGAAGTCAAAGCATGTGTGCACATTTTTAACATCCGCGCATGAAGACAAGAAGTGATGCATCATCATCACAAAAAATTTGAAAACCCAAAGTTGGTTTCATTGATAACAACATATGCATGCCAAGCTAAATTCATACTGTGCGTTTCCAATAATTTCACATTCGAAACCAAAACGGACAGCAGCAGCCGACTAAATAAAAACACAATGGAAAGTTCAGCTTTTCTTAACTCGATTTACGTTGCCGCAAGTGATGTTGCATTTTTATATCGATCTATCGGTACTGTTGAAAACTCCCATCTACACATGCTCGGTGCAAAAATCTGAGGGCACACATTCACTATACTCTATAAACCTTGAAGTATAAAACAAGCAATGAGACTCTGTTACAAGATCCATAGTATATCCCTTGTACTCTACAGCATTGTGAAGTGGTGGTTTTGTATTGTGTAAGAGACTGGTAATGATTGATCAGGATTGATTAGGACCAAATTACTGCGTATTAATACTTTTGCACATGAATCGTTCATGATTTTGGTATTATTTTTGGCTAATTTTGTTGCTAACACATGGACAAACCTTTATCATGCATTTTTTTGAATATTCAGCATGATTGGGTACATAATTATGTTTCGAAAAATACGGACTAATTTACTTCCCATGGTCATATTGGTTTTAATGCGTTAATCGGCTGCTTGTTGCATACTTCAAGGTTTATAGAGTAAAGTAGCATGGATTACAGTCAATATGGAAATAAAAATCAATATCCCAACTTACCAACATTACACTTTAAAAATTGTTCCCTCCTAAATGTTCATATATCAAAGCACCATTCAATCAAAGTAATACATTGTGCATTGTTTAACCATTACATTTAATCTTTCCTCGCTGGGTCCTAAAGCAGGTTTTTTTCACATTGGGACAACTTAAAAGATGTTGAACCATTAACATTTCTTAATATCTGTAAGCGATTGAACACCAGCATAGTATATACAGTAGAACCTGTTATCACAAAATCACTGAGGGACAATGATTTTTATTTGTGTTATCAGGATTTTGTGTTATCCAACTGAATTCACATAAACACCATTTTGTGTTATCAGGGTTTTTGTATTTACAGATTTTGTGTTAACTAGGTTCCACTGTATGTGCCATGGGACATTGAAGGTTAACACAGTTACAAATGGCTTCAAAGATCCAATTTCTAATTTCATCAGAAACTTTACCTTTGACATCTATAGAAATATGTCAATCCAGTTTCCAACATCCAAAACTTAAACATAAGAAAAGGTTATAAAATTCAAGATAAAAATCTCTCCCCATTCAAGTTTCAGCTATAGGCTGTAAACAGATTAGACTAGAACTTTACACCTAAACATCCAATAATCAATAGTAAGGTGTCATTTTTAAGCCTCAGCTTTAAAATGAAACCCAAAATATTGAATTTTATTTTGGGACCATTAAGGTACCTTTTGATATGACGGGTCACATATACTGCTCTCTATAATTAACTTACAACAGGAACATCAGGTTTGGTTCTTTTTATACGTTGTATAAAGGGCAGTATTGTTCAATTCACTTAAAGTTAAACTGATCACCAAACGTAAAAATGATGCAAATTTTCAGCATTTGTGATACAATTTCCTGCATGTCTCATATCTCGTCGTGTAAATGTTATTTGACTTAGTAGAGGCCTATAGAATGAGAAGCACACATGTTTCATCATATGAGTTTTATTAGTGATATGAACTCTGAAATCCTGTTACATGTTGAATCCTACATGATACTGATTTTTGATACAACCCAACACAATATATGTGACCCATCATATTGAAAGGTACCTTAAGGGTCCCAAAATGAAAATTGATTTTTTTGGTCTCATCTGAAAGATTATATTTTAAGCTTTAAAATGACACCTTGCATTTGGTTTTTGGATGTTCGATTGCAAAGTTACATCAAAATTGGCAAAAGGCATCGGGATGATTCAGAAACCTATAGTTCTGAGAAAATTGAGTTTAAAGTTTCTGTAATGGTAAAACGTGAATGGAGAAAGGATTTTCATCTTGATTGTTAAAATATTTGTCTTATGTTTTGGATGATGGAACCTGATTAATATGATTGAATACACTTCAAAGGTAACGTTATGATGAAATTGAAATTTGACCTTGGACGTGATTTTTGACTATGCTCAGCTTCAATGGCCCGTATCTCGTAATTTACTATGCCGACCTTAAGGTACCTTTCGATATGACAGGTCACATATGTGTCAAATGCAGATTCATGGGATCTGCCTGGATATCAAGCCAAGCTAATCTCCGAACATATCCGGAGGTACAATAACTCTGCTCCATGAGCAATAAAAGACGGCAGCAAACACCGCTTCTCGATTTTAAGTTCTTTGGTTTTACCAGTGATGTGATCTTTTAAAATGCATTACATAGTAAAAGCTACATGTTAATAACTGATTTTCGATATAACCTAACAATATGTGAACTGGTGGAGAACCGTGAAATAACTAGCATGTAGGTGGAAATATGTAATGATTTATCATAAATCACAACATGTTTTATCATTTTTTTTACAGTTTTTGTGTGTAAAGCATTGACAAAATATAAATTAAGACTCAAATTTGAACCCTTATTAAATCATTACCATATGTGCTTCACTTTTTAATACACCAAGTAATTTCTATACTCTTTAAACCTTTAAGTATGCAACAAGCAATCAGACTCTGTTACAAGATCCCTAGCATATATCCCTTGTATTCTACAACATTGTGAACTGGTGGTTTTGTATTGTGTAAGAGACTAGTAATGATTGATTAGGATAAATAAAGATCAAATCACTGCGTATTAATATTTCATTACATGAATTGTTCATGATTTTTGGTATTATTTTGGGCTAATTATGTTGCTAAAACATGAATAAACATTGAAAATCAGTTCATTTCAATATTCAGCAAGATTTACTTCCCCGTATGGTCATATTGGTTTATATGCATTAATCGGCTGCTTGTTGCATACTTCAAGGTTTACAGATCTAGAGTATACATTCCTCCAATGAATGTTTAACATGATTCACTCATCTTGTCAAGACAACCAATATTCACAAGTTGCAGACTTTACATAATTAATGAAATTAAAATACACTTTTCATAATATAATATCACTTTATATACACTCTGTATAACCATGACATATTCTGACAAACGCCTGCACATTTATAGGCAAAATAAATACTTATTGGGAAAATGTAAACAAAAATCCATGGTAGGGGTTGCATTTACAAACAATGGGGCCCTGTACTCTGGATATTTGTTTACACTGTCCTATAAATTATTGTTTGACCTATAATAAAGAACGCAGGTACACATTTTTGCAAAAGACCCTGCAATATAGAAGTTTAACACATTTTTTACATCTGAACAATTAAAGGTCTCTAATTTGAAGTCGTAGAGAAACATCAAACTCAGCAATTACCAACTTACTGCCTCACATTTGTGATGGGATCAAACTGATCACCATATAAACTCTACGGGTTAGCAGAAAATGAGAAGTCAAGCATGGGCACATGCAAAGATCTTTGATCAAGAGGAATTCTAAGTGGAGCCTATTTTATTTTTAGTTTTCATACCAAGACCCTGATTACATTGAAAAACTCAATTTTTTTCTTTCTCACAGCATAAAACTACAGAAGAGTAACAAATAACAACTCATATGCTCAATTTACCTTTCAAAAATGTGACTGTTCTCATACCTCGGGGGACACTGAGCCATATTGGTGTACACATGCATGAACAGAAACATACGGAAAAAGGGGTCATTTTTTCCTGACCAACACATAAAGCACTGCACATGTTTAGGGGTCTAAAAATGCTGATTTTCAACAAAAAGGGGTGTTTTTTAAAAACAAAAAGACAAAATGTCCACAAAAGGGGTGCTTTTTAAAACCTGAAGAAAAAATCCAGCTTCTTTTAGGAGGTAAAATTAGAGCAAAATTGCATGTAAATCCTTGTTTAGGTTGTTTCTTCCAGGGAAGCAAAAAAAACCCAAAAACTTGTTTTGGGGGTATTTGCTAACCCTATGTTCATGCATGTGTACATCAATATATCTGAGTGCCCCCAGGTCCCATACATGCTTAAACAGGTATAAATATTTAAGAGACATTACAAAACCAAATCATGGGTCAATCATGGGTTGACTCCACCAGTCATCAGGATTTTACTAAACTACTGGTTTACCAAGTAAGGTGCCTACGAAATGTTAGGTATTTTGTCAGAACATGTCATGGATAGGCTCAAAGAATAAAAGTTTTGTGGGAGTTAGGGATAGGGGTACAGGAAGGGGTATATACTACATGAGTAGTTGCTGCTGAGGGGGAGCATGCTGCTGAGGTGGCAGCGGATTCTGTCCTTGAATAGGCCCTCCTGTCGTGACTGGATATGATTGAGATGATGGCTGATGCATACTCGTTGGTAAACTACCTTGATTCGTGTATGCCATCGTCGTCATGGCCACACCCATGGGTGGCGATGTCTGCTGTGGCATGGAGCTGTATTGGTGCTGTGGGGGTGGCATACCCTGGTGTTGTGGGGGCTGTTGGGGCATTACGCCTGGCTGCTGGTTTGAATAAACTCCAGGTCTGAAAAATAAATTAAAAAGATTAACTTTACAAGTAAATTGAAAATCAGAAAGCTAAAACATGACATAATAAATAAGGGAAGGGAAAGATTGGTAGACTCACATCCCTGCACACTGTGTCTGACTCCTTTGAATGGCTCTGTAAAGACCCTTATAATTATAAATAGTAATTAGCTACACCTTGAAAACTTAGATTATCTAGGATTGACTTCAACATTTTGGATATTTGACCTTGAAATAGCATATGACTTAAAATGATTTCAAATGACCTGGGACATATTTTTGATCATTTTGAAAATTTAACCCAATGGCCTTTTGACCCTGAATGACCTGACCTGACCTCCATCAGGACATATCTTGTGTTAATGTCTATGGTACAAATATTATAACAGTTCATATAGGATCAAGGGTTCAATAGCTAATGCAGTGGCCTTGGATTGATGTTTTGAACACTTTTGGTATTTGACCTTGAAATGAACATATGACCTTGAATGATCTTGATCACACCCCAAAACAATTGTGTAGTGTGTGCCAACCCAGAACCTTCATATGTCACTGAGTTTCATCATAGTGGGCATTATGGTTCTTGAGTTATGGTATAACTTTGACCAAAATACCACACATACAGAGAGGCAAATTTCCCTATTTTGGTAGGAGATTCTTATACTTTAACTTTCTTACATAAAACCAAGCAAATTTTAACATCTCCCTATTTTTGAAATAATTTATACCATTGATAAATGAACAAATTTGAAATCATCCTTATTTTGTGAAGAAAATCACCCTACTTCCAGGATTTGGATATTGGCATTTCTGCACATACATACATAGATACACAGACATACCTACTTTGTAAAGTGACTGCTACCTTTCTTCTGAACTATGTTCAGGGGAGATAAAAAACCCTGTTCAACCCAGAGACTCAAGAGTATACTGCCTTTTTACAATATACCAATTTAAAGGGAACACTGTTCAAAAACCAAGGTAAACAACCCCGGGAGCGCACTCACATATGAGCAGGATACCAATGTCCAGCGGTCAAGACCCCCTTTTAAGGCATCCAGCCCGTTCATTAATTAGACCCCCATTTTCAGTATGATTCAGTTCTTAATACTTCCATTTTGAAGTTAGCTACAGAAATTATCAAAAATTGTGAAAATCTTCAGTTCAGATGCTTAGGGGTGACACGTAAATAAATCGGAAAGGCACTTCCAATCCGGGAAACCCTTTTCGGTAAAGCTTATCCGAAATGCGTCTTGCTCATTTCCGATTTGGATAATGTTTTAGCTCAATCAACGTTAGTAAATTTGAACACGATTACCGGATTGGTAGTGAAACCGGCAATCGGCTTTTCCAATATAACGATCGAATTATTGGAAAACGCCGAGAGCCACTTAACAGACAACAAAAGGCAAAAAATTAATGGGATATGGATATGTGAGTGACAGCGCTACGGCGATCTCAATCGATATCAATTGCTCGATAACAAGTATTTTCCAGTCGATACATTTTCTGTTTCTGTTTATAAATTATTGTTTTAATATAAGACAAAAATAACTCAGATTTTAATTGATTCTATCATGCGTTTAAAATCATGTTGGTATTTCATGATATTTCATGGTATTTTTTTCTTTATTAGATGTTGTTTTGATATTTGAAATTGGACACCATGTACAAAGGCACATTATGCATGAAATAATTAATAAAACTTGAAAAAAATGTTTTGTCAAATGTCATTATTTTATATCTTGTGTGATATCAACTCATTTTATTAAAAATATGTACATACAATTTCCTATTACGTTAACTTATACAAGTAATAAGACATTTGTGATTAGTACTAAATAAAACACATCGCAAGTATTATTAATTTTGTACACGGGAAACTGAACTTTAGCTTGCGGCGTGGTTTTAAACGTTGCCCCGTAAGTAGCCCACGCAGACAGGACGACACTTTGCATACTCAGTTCTGCTGTGCTAGCTAGCGCTGACGGCTAACTTATCAAAGGGGATTAATTAAACAGCCGTTTATGTCGCAAAACATATATATAGTAAATAGTGTTTTTACATGGTTTGATATGGACATGAATGTCTATCAAATGTTTGTTTTTATACACACACATCCACACATCAATACTTTACTATATGTCTACACTGTGCCAGTATATAGGCTCTAGGCCTATAAACCAACTAATGATTTAGCACATCTTTTTCTAGAACCCATTTTTTATTTTACCAAGTCAGGTCTGGTGTTAATTACTCTGGTCTAGGCTAATGTAAAATTAGTAAATTAAATACAAAGTTAATTCTGTCAAATTAATGAATATAGTCAATTCATCGTTTAAAGGTAAAAAAATGTATTGTTTGGTTGTCTTCCGCAACTTTTTTGAGCAAGTGCGGTCGGGCGTGTTTTTTTTCTTCTTTAAATTTTGTTTTCCAAATGTAAGTCAAAGCTACGCCAAAATATGGCCTCTATAAGGATGGAAATAAGTCTACCATACCAACAAATATCTTTGTGTAAGTTTTAAAATAGCATTAAAAATGTAAACAAAATGAAAACAACAACTTAATTTATTAAAATTCTCAAAGAAAAAAATGGA
>JXSR01S056458.1:39944-51790 GCA_000969725.1 Ophiothrix spiculata | reverse complement strand
GTGATAATATTAACCGATTTTAAAATTCCTACAAAATGGTTTGACCATTTCGTTAGATATTTGTTTATATAAAACATCTAAAAACAACTGGAGAGGTGATAATCATGTGTGTTGCTTCAGAAATACCTAAACCTTTGTCAACCTTTTTATAAGTTTAATTGAATTACAAACTTGTTTCCTGTTTCTGTTTTACCTTCCAAAACCCTAGAACAACTAATTTCAATTCTAAACATGAATTACATTGATATAATATTGAGCTATATTGTGGGCAAGTATTAAAATCTGTGGGTTTGACCTTCGCAAAAGTGCGATAACAATCACATTGGTATTTAATTACAATATCTAAAATCAATTTGAACGTCACCTACGCAAGGTGAAAATTAAACCTCTCTATCTAATCGGTTAATTGGCTCGCTCAAAGTACACAACAATGTTTCCTGATCAACCCCTTTTTATTTTCCCGAATGCCCCAGATAGCAAAGCTTAGTTGGCCCAACGTTGGACCAATGTAGGCAGTTACGTTGGGCAAATGTACGCAAAATGACGTAGGGCCCATGTCCTTTTGTCCATCGGGCCATTGCTATTCCTACATTGGCATTCTGACAGTTGGCTAAATGTTGGGCCGATGAAAAGCCGATGTGTTCCCAGATAGCAAAGTTTGGTTGACCCAACATTGGCCCAATATTCAACCTACAGTTACATAACTTTCCAGCATATGGAATGCAGTAATTGAGACCTTTTATCATTTTTGATTTATACTTCCACATGCTATGTGATTTACTAAGTACGACAACATTTAGACAAATTGGGCCAACCAAACTTTGCTATCTGGGGCATTACAGTAATATCTGGGACTATAAATAGTATTTATCGTCCCAGGTAATATTAACAATTTTGTAACTGGTCCTTCAGATTTTAACACGTTATAAAACATGTTTAACATACGTATTTTGACTGTTGAAAATGCGCTAATTAATTATTAATTATGTACCTGAAATAAACATCCAGTCCCGGGGAATACAGTTGGATATAAGGTGGGACCTATATGTTTAATTGTTAAGATTTGAACTTTCAAGATTTTCTAATAGAACTAAATTGGTACTCTTCCCTGAACATTTTGATACCTTACTGAACATTATAATACTGGATGGCTAGACTCTTTTCAGTTCAATTGTTGCATTTATTGCACTTTTGTCTGTAGCCATACGTACGTTTGTTCAAATCTGTTGAAAACTATCTCATTAAGGGTAAATAACCTATATCTGATCAAAAAATGTGAATCCTAACTATTTTTTAATCATGAAAAGATAAATAGTTTCCACTGCATTTGCGGTCTACCGCTGAGCTATCCAGGCAGCGATGAGTTCGTGAACTAAAATCTAAATCATAAACATTAGAATGCCGTATTTTTCTTTTGTTTACATAAAAATTACAATTTTTGCGTATATCAGACAAAATGTAGATAATATAGATACTAAAAAACAGGCATTTCACAGCTCAAAGAGGGCGAACTCAGAGTCGTAATTCACGTCCGGGTTTTCGGGCAAAATAAAGCGGGTTTGTTACATAATCATTCAAAATCAACACAACATATTTCATAAAATATTATTTGTAATTCAATAAGAAGTATCAAGCTTACAATCTGTCAAAATTTGAAAACAGTCGAAATGTTCGAACATCATGAAATTATGAGGTTTCGGTGAAAATGACGTCAATTTTTCGAAGTAGTCTATTGACGTCATTTAGACCTTGATAATGGACGTGGAATCATTAGTAAAGTTTCATGTATAAATTAGAGACTCTATGTAATATGTACGCCAAAAATTGTAATATTCTGATATGTATAAGTAGGTGTAGCCTTAAAAACAAACAAACAAAGGTTTAAGTTTGCAATAGTTACAAAATATTAAATGACAAAAGAAGTAGCGATTTGGTGTTATCCAAGCATTTTCTTAGCGCAGTCAAGCGTGACCAAGACATTCAATCACCTGCTTTTCACTCTACTACAGATAAACATTCCATATGACCACTCAACTTAAGTAGAGAAGTGACCTTGACCAAGGCCTAAAATCACGCTTTTGACCCATTTTGTTGTTGCCCCTCAAGTACATGAGAAGATTGGTCACATTTGGAGTTGCATTTCACATTCATCAAGATTCCCTATCAAATCTGACAATTATTAAAAGTAACATTTTCCAAATATTTTCAGCATGAATTGACTTTCACATAAAAATGTGGAAACATAATTTTATTCCAACTTTATGAGCAACCGCGTAGTCTAAGTTTATTTCAATAGTGCATCGCATACACGTTTGAAGGTGGATCGCTGCAAAACTATTTCTCTTTTAAATTGAGCCATTCAGGAAAATGCACTCAAAAGTGATAAAGGAGGTCAGGTTTTTTTTCATGCACAAATAAAATAAATCAAGAATCACAAACACTTCAACTGGAGTTGCGGGATTTGTTTTTCCCCAAATTTTCCTATTCAATTTTAGCATGTGTCACAGACCGAATTATTAGCCTATGTGTATAAATGACCACTGCGTAAAAGGTTCGTCACCTACACTCTAAAAAATGACCGTATTTTTACGGTAGAAAACCAGTATTTTTTAACGGTGAAATCCCGTAAGAAAATATTTACCGTAAATATGTGGAAAAAACGGGGAAGTTCCGTAAATTAATAGCAAAAAAGACAATTTGACACCACAGAAAATATATACTAAATATAAAATATATCTGTAGTTATTGTCCTAAGGCTGCACATTTTCCCTCGGTGTGGCAATCTGCAAACATGCCTTGTTCTTAAAAATGGCTAGGGATGCTTATTTTGACACTAAAAATCATCCGATTTTAAGTTGAAAACTGGTGTCAAAATCCACCTATGCTTTGAAACAGGTAGGAAAGGTCTATAAAAAAAATATGATTTAACGGTAAAATACAGAAAAATAAACAGCCACATGTAAAAATACAGTAAAATACCGTATAATAATTTACGGCAAAGTTGTAAATTTTACGGTAAAGTGTTGGCAACCGAATTGCCAGTGATTTTACCGTAAAATTTACGGGAAATTTCTTAGAGTGTAGCTCTGCTCGGATCGTTGCAAGGGTCTTTGACAAAGACTAATTCAATTGCAATTTTCCATTCATTTTCAAGAACGGCGAAATTCTAGCATCAAATAAAATACTGCACCTTGGCGTTCAACTGGATATTTGGTCACCCCAAGGATAATTTTATTTCCAACAACTCTGCAATAATCTACTACAGATACACATTCCATATCGACAACGATCAGGAAACAAGAACACCTGAGAAAATATTTTGATATGAGAGAATACATACTAAAGAGAAGCTTTTAATAACCGGTACCAACCATGCTTATATCGTCATTGTAAACCGCATTATTTCTTATCATTTAGAAGCAAGAAAGTCAATGAAAGAATGCAAAACAAGAATAAACCGTTGCTAATCATAGATAACCTTATTGACGTTTTCCATTTGCATAGACCAGCATACAGTACATGTGAGAATACATGCCAAAGAGAAACCATAACAATGTCATCATTTTAGATAAATGTTTTATGACTTAAGGGAATATCAAGTCGTGAAACTATACATCATACACAACCTTGAGAAACTGCATCCATGTAGGACAGAACATGAGAGAGCATATACCAAAGAGAAACCTTAATAATGTCATCCAGGTTTGAGGTCAATAACTTTGGGAAGCAGGCAAAAGTCTTGAAAGAAAGCGTCAACAGAAAAGCCTAACAGACGAGCCTAACAGACGACTTCGAAACCTTCTAAATGTGAGACTGGAATTTGATTTTATCGGACATAACATAAGAGAATATACACCAAAGAGAAGCCATATCATCATGGTGATTAAATTAAAGCTCACGAAGACGGAAAACCATCATGAAATTTACACAACACTGAGAAACCTCATTATTAATGTAGTTATTGTAACAAAACATGCATATCACCGCACAGAGCATACACAATGTATACCAAAGAGAAACTGTATCAAGTTACTTTATATCTTAAAAATCAAAATAACAAAGTTTAGACAGCCCAACGTTGATTATGTTCGGCCAACATTGGCAAAATGGCATTGATGCAAGCAATCGGGCCGATGTTGGTCCGATCTATTGGCGCGAAGTTGGAATAACGTTGGCATTACGACAACTAAATGTTGGGCTTATGTACTACCAATAAAGTTACATAAGAAAGTGAATTTTCAAACTCTAGTAATTGCAATTAATTTGACTATGCTTTACCACTGTGTGTTTCCCATTTGGCAACAAAAAATCACGTTGTATTAACAGAGCTTGCATATTACCGAGGTTCCACTATACTATAAACCAACCTCACATTTACTATAAGAATAGAACATATATGGTTTCATATATGTCATTTCTTAATATTGTTTACATATTTCACTTCAAAACCTTTATACAGAAGATCGGATATTTTAAGTATAAAAGGAGGTAGAAACTATAAAAAATGTGCTGACTCACGCCGAAAAGGGGGACTTGCGACAGAACACTTTTCGAGAAACTGATGAAAATAGGCAGCAAGAAATAAAGAAAATAATAAGAATTTCCAGCAGATTTTCAGTTGTAAAATATGATCGCCTTGATCAATTTCAACAAGTAAGGTGTCATTTTAAAGCTTAGAAATTGCTGTAACAGATGAAATGATAAAATCAAAATTGATATCATCTGCAAAGTCCCCCCTTTCGGGGTGAGCCATCACAAATATGATTATCGCCTTGCGGGGTTCCCTATAATCTTTTACGCAACATTGGATGCAAATATTCATGTGTTTTGTCTGTATATTTACACAACTTATGCAAGAATTATGATTTATATTAAATATGTCCATACACTAAGAAACGATCTTTTTCGGCCCGGTATTCTGTGTTCGTCAATAATCTCATGAATTTTCTGTTACTGAAATACGTTGAGGTTAATTTGTTTTTTCCTACCCGACATCTATTGACGCCGAAATTAAATCCTAGAGCCATCACAATCTCAAAGAGGTGATCTGCTTTCAACACTGTTGGCAAGGGACAGCTTTCAGTGAATGGCCCATAGCGGCGGATTTAAGGAAAAGGGCCCTGTCAGCAACTTAAGATGAGGGCTCTTTTTAAAACAAAAAATGGTCGGAGGAAAATATGACATTTTTTATTGTTGTTCGCTAAGCGCGCGCAAAAAAAACCCGGTATATTATTAAATATCACCTAAAAGTTGCTTTAAAATCCTGAAATTCGCGCCAAAAATGGTCAATTTGGATACATTATCTTGAATTTCGCGCGTAGCGCGCAATTTTTTTTGCCATTTTACGTGCAATTAAGGTTTGTGACTGGGGAAAATACCCACATACTTCCCTAGTGCTGCCCCTGGTTCCTAACTGGTAAAATCGACCCCACAAAACCTTTTCTTCGGTCCATCGCAATATCTCAGGGGAAAAGTTGTGTGGGGCCCAGTGTTCTGCTCGGGTCCATGATGTTGCAAGAACACTGGGTTTTCTATGAATCTTAGTGAAAATTCTTTGGAAGTATAATTTCTTTCTTTCCTTTTAAAAGATTTGGGGGTCCTTTTAAGGGGGTCAGCAGCTAGTGACTTTGCTGATTCTTAAATCTACCGCTGATAAGGGCCCCTCCTTAGATCTCAGAAACACCGAGGCCATATTATACATTATTGCCCACCTTCACGTAGACCACCTTTTTGAGCAAAAGTTAGGTTCCTTTCCATGCTTATAAAAAATATTTGTGTGGGGCCCATGCAGTGTCCTTCACAGGCCCTTAATGGTGTAAAAGAACGCTAGTTTCTCTTTAAACTTGTGAAAATAAACTCTGTGGTCGACAATTTTTTTTCTATTTTTCCCTCTTTCCTTTTCCTTTCTTTTCTTTCTTTTTTTTTTGGGGGGGGCCCTGAGGGTCATTTTTTAGGGGGGCCCGGTCAGCAATTGCTGACTTTTCTGACTGTTAAATCCGCCACTGCGGCCCATGTGAGTCATCAGTGGGAAATGACGGCCCACATGTCTTTATAATATTTGTCCTGAAGAAGTCAGAACTACTCTTGACGAAAGCTTGACAGTTCAAAACTTGTCCGACAACGAATCCGTTAAAATCTACCAATCGTTATGAATTCCCGTCGTAAAAGTCTTTTTCAAAAAAAAATTGCAAAGTTAATATATTCGCTGATGATACTGCATTATTCTATGCTGGCAAATCAGCTGATGAAATTGGTGATAAGTCTGCTTTCTACAGTATGAGCAAAAGTGCACAAAATTGTCTTGAGCAAAAAATTGACCCTGATCATATTGCAGTTATCAGCAACATTTCGTATACAATGCACACACAACGCTCGTAATTGATGCATGACCCCGAGAAATCTTCCCGTGGTTTGGGTATAGGATGATAACTTACCTAGATTGCTGTATCAAAACTAACCGGCCGATTTTTTTTGAACATTTACCATTTTGTTCATGATTTATTAAGCTTTCATGTGATATTTTTGTCAACTCAAAAGACCAAAGGGTAAGCCTGACTAGGTACATTTTGTAACAAGACCCCGGTCAGTACATTCGCTATGGAGTTTCGAAATACCAACTTTCATTGGCCCATCACGCTCGCATCCTTTAACCTATCAACTTTGAACACACATGTCAATCAAGATAATGAAATTCTCGTTCTCGTGACACCATACTCATTACCATACGATAATTCTAAGGACCTGATAGGGTACATTGAAAAAAACGCGTAGGCTTGTATTAGCAATGCAAAGATCGCCGTGTAGCCAGGCCCCTGACACTTTATCCCCATATACTTCATAGCTCATTTGATTACCATTTCTCAATAGGCGCTCAGTAACGTTTCTTGGCTGATTACGTGATTTTATTTAAATACGATAAGCCGCAGAGTCTTAGTATTTACATAAAACATAGCTTGGGTACATATCTATCTTGTGTTAACAGGAAACTCTTCTAGACCTTAACCTCTCCAATACAGGGGCGTTCAAAAAAAAAAAAAAAAAAGGGGGGGGGGGCAACTCACCTACCCTCCCCTAAAGGCCATATTATTTGGTTCACATTGTAAATTGCATAACACTCATTTGAATGTGTACATCAGGCATGGGCGTCATTTCAGGGGGGACAGGGGGGACACGTCCCCCCACTATTTTGTGTGTCCCCCCTCAAAATATTAGGTGTCCCCCCACGGTTTTGAAAATTTGCCCTCGGACCCCCCCAAAATTTGCCCTCGGACCCCCCCCACACTTCAAAATGAAATGACGCCCATGACATCAGGGATACTCCTGTTGAAATAATTGTTCCATCTTTCAAATATCTTGTACATCATTTTGAGTCAATGCCTATATATCTTGGTCTATGTTGACCATATCAGTGTCAAGATACATAGGTCTACAGGCATATGTCCAAACCATTGTTGTATATTGATTAAATTTGGTGAATAGGGGCAACGGTGGATGACAATTGTTTTCAAGGTTATTTCAAGGTCATTCAATGTTTTTATACAAACCATTGTTGTATATTGATGAAAGTGAGTGGATAGGGGCAACGTTGGATGACAACATTTTTCAAGTTCACTTCAAGGTCATACAAGGTTTTTATATAAACTATTATTGTATATTAATGAAAGTAGGTTGATGGGGAAACGTTGGAAAGGTCATTTCAAGGTCATGCGAGGTTTGTATCTGGACCATTGTTCTATATATATTGATGAAAGTATGTGGATAGTGGTAACGTTTGATGACAATTTTTATATCCAGTTAGCGTGTGGTTTGATTATAGACGATAGCTGTGTCTAGAAAGTATATCATGGGCATCAATTGACGAAAGTGGGTTAATAGGGGCAACGTTTGATAACAATTTGTTTATTCATCTTTTTTATCCAAGCCATTGTTGCATATTGACGAAAGTAGATGGGCTGAGGTAATGTTTGAATTTGAATTTTTAAGGTTAATATTAAAGCCATTGTTCTCAATTGATGAAAGTAATTGAACTTTCTTTGATGTCAGATTAGCCACGAAAAAGGGGGTTATTGACTGGAAGAGGTATATCCACCTCACTACGACAGAGCACCCTGCAGTGTTTTCTTCCCCTCAACACCATCTCCTTCTTCCCTTCTCTCTTATTTGTCTTTCTCCAGGCACCTTCGTGTTACTCCTTTTCCTCTTTTCTCCTGTTTTCGTCCCATTTTTTTTTCTTGTTTTCCTCGTTCACTTTTTTTTCGTTTTGCAGCAGCCTTTACCTTCCAACTGACTCCAACACTGAGGTCAATATTTGAAGAGGTTGTTTCCAAAAGGGAATAACTCCAAAAAAGTGAAATGGGAGAAAAACACACTTTTTTAATTACAGGCCCATTTAACATTTATATTAATTTTGAAGGTTGTTAAATATTAAGAAATATGCTAGTGACTAAAACGCAATCTGTTTGAAAAATCTGAAAGATTCCATTTAATTGCAATTTGTCTTTGATCATTCAATTATGGGTGGAGTTATTCCCTTTTGGAACTAAAATGGTAAACTTTAGTGGAGTTAATGCCTTTTGGAACTAAAATCGGTCATTTTATGGCAAAACTCACACAGTAAAGTTACCAGAAAAACCCATTATAGAAACAAAAGCTTTTTTGGAAAAAAGATTTTCATTCCATGAAACCAGAGGGGTAATACTGCTCATTGTACTCAATTTTGACAAAAAGTGGAGTTATACCCTTTTGGAACTGAGCTCTTCATTTGTTTCACCAAAATCTTCAGCATATGCTTTATAATAAATAGATTGATGTTCTCGAGGCTGGCATAAGATCATGAATTGATCTTGTTTGTTTTATCTCATCACCTAAACTTTTATTACAGTTACTGAAAATGGTGAAGTTTTATTAAAGTTACAAACAACCATAATTCCTTATTATATAAGACCATTAAGTGCAGTGTAACTTGAAAAAATGTTACACGACATGACCACCGTTTTTTTTTTCAAAACACCCCCGTAAGAGGGTGATATTTTCTGAAGTCAAATATACTCTTTTCTCCTATTTACACCCTAAATGGAAATTTACCGTTACCGTTTTGTAACAGGTTCCTAGTCCGACACGCCGCTACTCCGAGACGCCTACACATATAATAAACTTGATATGACATTGAAATGACATTAAAAATATATGATCATCCAATGTTGCCCCTATCCACCTACTTTCATCAATATTAAACAATGGCTTGTAACCTCGTATGACCTCGAAATGATTTGAAAAAAAATCGTCCAACGTTCAATGCCCATATCCACCCACTTTCATCAAAATAGAACAATGGCTTGTATAATAATCCTTGCATGACCTTGACATAACCTTAAAAAATAATTGTCATCCAACGTTGCTCCTATGCACCCACTTTCATCAAAATAGAACAATGGCTTGTATGTAAACCTCGCATGACCATGAAATGACCTTGAAAAATTGTCATCCAACGTTGCCCCTATCTATCAACTTTCATCAATATACAACAATGGTTTTGATAGTACCTCGTATTACTATTAATATTGACTTATGAATTATGCCGGTATATAAAACAAACTCACTACTTCCATACTCTACAAACCATTGGCCATTTTCTTTCTTTTCTGCCTTTTCTGCATTCTGTCACACTTGCCATCTTGTTTGGGCAAAAAGTTCCCGCCAAGCTTCGAAGACTCATTTCCCAATATTCTATAGATACAATTTGACTCATATTTGCAATACGTAAGTAAAATAAACATGAAAAAAGTGTTAACCTGCAGTTACGATTTTGTGAGCAAACCAAACTGAAAGAGCTCCCACAAACAGCAGGAACATACGTAGCCTAGCGCAAAAGTCCTCGACTGTTAATCAGTGGGTATTGAGAGTCGTGGGTTCGAGTCCGTTGGGCGACGTGTGTAGTGTCCTTGAGCAAGATACTTATCCTATTGTGCTCCTCTCCACCCAGGTGTCAAATACATAGGTACCGGCTTCAATGCTGGGAAGATACATACTCGCGTACCTTTTTTTTACAAAAAGCATATTTACGCTATTAAGGTGGATCGAAAGGATGTTTCTGGAAATTAGAAACTGCATTTAGAGGCACTTGATTACATTGAACAAGTAAAGCTTAAAACACTGATCAAAATGGTCTTTGTTTGATGGAAATCGGACATACGGTTGCCAAGATATGCTTGATTTTAATTTCTTTGTTTTCTATCATATTTGCCAATATATTGATAAAGTTAATGAGCAACATTGGCTATATGTGCTCATTAATATTCATATTTGCCAATATTTTACCAATATCTTATGAATAAACCTTCATACTATTTTTATTTTACATAATTTTAACTTGAAACTTTGCCAATGTGTTTCTATGGCCTAAAACATTAACATATGATTTACCCCCCATCTAATTTGCATATTTGGCATAGTTAATGAGCATTATACAAAAAGCTAATTAATTATGCAAATATGCAAATTAGATGGGCGGGTAAATCATACATTAAAGTTTTAGGTCATAGAAACACATTGGCAAAGTTTCAAGTTAAAATTATTAAAGGTAAAAGTAGTATGAAGGTTTATTCATAAAATATTGGAAAAATATTGGCAAAAATTAATATTAATGAGCACATTTTGCCAGTTTTCCTCATTAACTTCATCAATATATTGGCAAAAACAATAGAATACAAAGAAACTTTAAACAACAATATCTCAAAAACCTTTTGTCCGATTTGGCTCAATTTTTGGAACTATGATTTTTTTGCTTAACTCTCTGTAACAAGCCTATTTTTATCTCAGTCAGAGCAACTTCATTTTGCCTTTAATACCACCTTAACATGAGAATGGGAAAATATATATTTGAATTTTTTAGCCACTATTAAGTGAAGCGTATCATAAAGTTTTAACCCTTGTTGTACGGAGCGATTTTCACAAACATATTATACAGAGGGAGGTTGTTGCAACCCGCCTCCTAAATTTTGACCCCTGTATGTGGTACTAATGGATAGGGATCAGTCCCCTCTTTCCATTGATACCAAAATCAAGGTCATCCGTAAATGTATGACGTCACTGTGACGTCATAATTACCAAAATGTGAAAAATTGGCATTTGTTCGGAAAATATAGGCAAAAATAAAAATTCTCTAAAAAATCGTAGGAATATCCAATTTTCAAGCGGGTTTTTGCTAAATTTTGCAGAAAATTACTAATTATACCTAAATACCTAGTTTTAACTGGATATCTGCTATATATGGGTGGTTCTTCGCTAAGTGTCTACTTTTGGCATAAACAAATTAGAAAAAAGTTTTTTCAAATCATGATTTTTTTTCTTGGGATGTGTTCACAATAGTGCACAAACATTAGAATGAGCACCCGGCGAGATCTTTAGACGGCTCAAATAATTGTATGCGATATCTAATTTTCAGTGCTGTAGCATAGGGAAACCATAAAAAGTCATCTCCGTAACAGTATTTGTTATGGAAATGACAATAAGAGAGTAAATGTCAAGCTGAGTAAATTCAACTACGTATCCTCAATATTTGAACACAAATGAAGAACCATTGAGGGAGGTTCTTTCAAATGGAGAAAACCAGATTGATTATGAATCAGATTTAAACATTTAGACCAGTATAACGTCTCCCGAGGGCGACGCCTAGCGTGATTGTTTATATAGTAGGGTACAGGTCACAATTCTGTTTGCACTGCTAATCAAAACAGACATTACTTTCCTTTACATATTTATTGTGTTATACAGCGTTACGTAAATTACACTGAATAAAGGTACGCACCCTCATTTCTGCAAAAGTCTGTAATTTGATGGATATTCAT
>JXSR01S056458.1:12104-22426 GCA_000969725.1 Ophiothrix spiculata | reverse complement strand
GCAGCTGTCCTAGCCATTGCCAAACGTCTTCTAATTTCCTGGGAGCTGCCTCCTTCATCCACAATGACTGATCCAAGAAAGTTGAAAGTATTTACCACCTCTATATCCTCCCCATCCGCCCTCACCGGCTGGATTGGACTGCCACCACAAATCACGACCCCTGTTTTCTTCACACTAAGGAACAGTCCGTACCCTTCACCCGTGCTCTTCACTCTGTCAATGAGGTTTTGAAGTTCAGGAGCTGTTCTTGCAATAAGAGTGGCATCGTCGGCACACCCAAGATTGTCCAGTTGTCGACCTCCTATTGACACTCCACCGGAGAAACCACCAAGCGCACTCCGCACGATGCACTCAGCACATACATCAAATAAGCACGGTGACAAAATGCATCCCCGGCGGACTCCCTGGCCAACGGTAAACCAATCCCGACCCCGTCCCCACAGTTGCTTCTTGTCCACTATATAGGGTCCGGATTAGGTTCACCACATGTGTCGAGAAGCCCATCCCAATCATGATGCTCCACAGCCCTCCATGTTGGACACAATAAAATGCCTTAGAGTAGTCTATGAAGCAGAGAAACAAAGGCTGCTGGAATTCCATGTTTTTCTCCACTAGATTCCTCAGGTTTCCAATTTGATTTCTAGTTCCTCCTCCTTTTCTAAACCCCGCCTGCTCTGGCGGTAGCTCACTCTCTAGATGTTCCCCGACTCTTTCCGCGATGATGTGTAGCAGCACCCTGCCAGCATGCGAAATGAGTGAAATGGTACGACTACTGGCACCCCCCCCCCCCGCATCTCCCCTCCCTGGCAGAGGTAGGAACACTGCCCTTTTCCAATCATCTTCCGGCCATTCGTTGCTTCTCCAAATCTCACCGCAAAGCCTGTGGACGACTGCAATTCCCTCGGTGTCACCCCCCTCCAACAACCCAGCCTGGACGTCATCCATTCCCGGAGACTTCCCACTCCGGAGTCCCTTGACTGCCCGCTCCACCTCACATATCAGGATATCTGGATCATCGACCTCATCTGGATCACTAGCACGGCCATTATCGATCGATCCTCTGATGTATTTCCTTCTTTTGATGCATACAATCTCTCGCAATACTGCTTCCATCTTGCTTTGTAAATGTAGTTTAAGTTTATTTTTATGTTAATAGTGCATCGTATACACGTTTTAAGGGGTATCTCTGCAAAACTATTTCTCTTTAAACTGAGCCACTCAGGAAAATACACCCGCCGCAGTGATAAAGCCACCCGAGCGCGATAAACGCATGAATGCATCGTTGCCATGTTGATTTGCGATTAACAACTCTGTAGCGTGTTTGAATAACTAAACGTTTCTAGAAAACAACCAATGTTTTACAAATTATCATTGTCATGTGGAATACTAAGGCTCGATGCTACATGTATTCAACAGAATCGGCAAGACTGATTTTGAAAAGCCCCTTCTATTCTATGTCTTTGAAAATAAACAAAAAGGCACACTTACCAATCTTCATGTTGATGATGCACGTAGTAAATGATTACATTTGTCTTCTTTCTTCTAATACTTTATATCCTATCGATATTGATATTTGTCTACTAAAGCTGCTGACATAAACAGTTATTCTTGATAAGCATGATAAGGAGTTGGTGTAAAACGAAAGGTTGCATTCCTTGATAAGCTGTAGGCAAGCATTTCATATCGAGTCAGATGATTTAATCTTAATGTTAATCTTTTCACACGATATTGATTCCAAATTGATTTATAAAGTTTAACCAATTTTCCGGTATATTCCTATCTAGAGGTTTCATTAACCCACTTGCTTCCGAACATCTCTTTTTCGAAACATCCCAATAGTGTGATGCCCATTTGTTAAATCTCAATACGGGATAGTTGGGAGTAAATTACATTTGTTTTTATGCCCATCCATGTCCATTATCACGTGAGCCAAGCCAGCTCGTCTTTATAAACAAGTCAATTGCATTACTAACGATGCACCGTGAGAGTGTTTTCTTTTGTAATATCTTATTCTGTGAAGTATTTATAGCAATACTATACCAACAGTAACATCAACCCACTTAACAAATTCAATTGAAAACTCTTATCTTTGAATTTCCTTATTGCCAATATCTTCAGCACGCGTTAAATTGTGAACGTATCAATCGTAGATGAGGTGCAGTAAGCTTAATAAAAGGAGGAAAAGATAATTAAGCTCAAGTTTAGACCGATTTGACCAAACACTACACATGCTACACAGTTGAGGTATTAAATGAAATTGCTTGAGTAGTTCAACCTGGACCTTGAGATGTGTGTTAGATTTTAATGAATTACCTAACACCACGTAGTAGATTCTACAGCACTAATTGATACTGCCCACGACCACTCTTAGTATATATATGGGGGCGGCCATTAGACGACATACCAGTTGACCTACTGCATCTTAAAAGTAGTTAAAAAGTTGGTTTAGCAGCTTAATTTTGATCTAGATTTTTACTTTGGATGTCTCTCCACAAATATTGATGAAAATATTTCTGTTTTTCCCCAACGTTTGCACATATTTGATCATTTTTCCTCTGAATTTAGGACGCAAAAATAGTATTGAAATCATCCAGAAAATTTGCCTCAAATGATCGAAAATCTCATTGTTTTTCAGAAAATCAATGGTTTTATTTTATTGTTCCACCATAAATGTAACATTTGGGGGTAAACAAGACACAATATCTGCATGTAAAACAATAGGAATACCAATTAGTGCTGTGGGACCGGTAAGTATCAGGTCTTGCGTCATTATAATGGGATGCCAAAAAGGTGGAACCGTTACATTTTGAAGTGTAGCATGAACTTTAAAATATTGTCATTTGAGATTCCATTCATCTGTCCCAGAAAAAACAATCTTTGCGAGTAATTTTCTTAGGTTCAACGGACAGTCACAAACTTAAGTATGTAAACATTGCATTTTATAGTCCATGAATTTGTTTTATTTCAATCGGTAATGTACAGGTTATGTTTTATCAAAAATTTGGATGCATTTTTATCTGGTCCAATTTCAAGATTTTTGATCATAAAGCAGGGGCGTTTCTGAATGGAATAAACATGGGTCACCTCAGAAAAATGATCATATCTCTCTTATTTTTTCATTACATTTGTAAAAATTTTCAACATAGATAAGAAAATGCATGCACATGATGAATTAGTAATCACTGTTACGTTTGAGTGAATAGATCAATGAAATTACTCAAAACTTTATTCAAGAGGAATCGTGAAATTGGACCAGAAAATTGACATTCAAATATTAGACAAAGTATAACTTTTGTTTTAGATTATCGATTGAAATGAAACAAACGTTATCTTGATGTGTGTTTCATGGACTATATGAAATAACATCTTTATCCATTTTCTGACTATCCCGTAAATCCAAGAACTTTACGTGCAAAGATTGTAATGTTTTTGTTTCTGGGACACACTGTATTTGTCGAACATTAAGGTGAACATTCTAATTTGGTGACATTTGAAAGACGCAATGCTATTAATTGTCAAAGACTTTATTTCTGTGCTTTTCATAATCCTAACGAGTCATTTATCATGCCTGCAATAAAATGTCCGTTAACTGCGCATTATAAAAAATAGGCCCCTACTACTAAAAATATGACTGTTTTTGACAAAATTGGTTTCATCAATGAGGAAATAGCTAAATTCCATGAACTTAATTTAAAACATTTAAATACCTTACTTAATAGGAGCTTTCGATTTTTAAGATGAATCATGTTGGCGACGATAGGGACATCGGGTCAGTGCATTTGTACTCGTACCACTTGACATATTTAACGTTTTTAAATAGGCGATTGGAAATTGTCGCTACCTGCCCGGAAATATAATTTTGGTTGGGTCAAATGTGTTATCTGGGTGGCTGTGCCACTTGATTTGACCCTTGACCCGTGTTCTCCAGAATTAATTACAATAGCAATATGCATCTCAATCCAGTCAGATTACATTCATTTCTCTCGGAAAATGTCCAATCCGGCGACCGTAATGACTACCATTACAAGGTTCACACAAACAACCATGTTTCCCAAGTGTTTGTACTAATCATGTTTATGTTTCTATTTTAAGTTGTATTTTTACATTTTTGAATATTTTTTGGTCGCTGAGTTTTGAGACTCCTGCATTTTTTTCCTCTTATGCCCAAAAGCCCTAAGTGGGATTGTGAGATGAAGTTGGGGCCTTTTTTGGTGGGCTTGAGCATTCCGATTTTTTATATTCCAATTTTCAGATATATTCCAATCATTGGGTGTTTCACTTGACCCAATCACTTTTTCCAATCATCCAATTAGTTTTCCTTATTACATTATTCTAAAATCAATGTTATTGCCAGTGATGTAAAATGCGCCTAACATTTCTCTGTTGTTTATTTTATTGTATTTTCTTAGTACCTTTTATGGTATTGACTTTTAGATTTTTTTATATTTCCCTTATAAATATTGTTATTTTATTATTGTGTTATTTTAAAGTATTTAATAATTTCGCTTAAATTATGCACCATCAATTGCAGAGTGATGCAGGACCATATAAGAGAAGGAAAGTTTTTCATTATTTACGTTCCATTGATTGCGATATAATCTTTTTACAGGAAATGAATTCTTCGTGCAACGATGAAAAACTGTGGAAAAATCAGTGGGGAGAAAAATGTGGTTTGCAAGCTTTTTTTCAAACAGCAGGGGACAGGGTTGCTATTTTAATTCGTTATTCTGTATCTTTAGTCGTAAATTCATGTTTTGCAGATCCTAGTGGGATCGGGGAAGCGGTTTAGCGCAGCGGTACTTCGCTCGCTTTGCACCAATGAGCCCACAGGACTGTCGTGGGTTCCATCGTGGAAAATCGCTATACAAAATCCAGTTATTATTATTAGATACCTGATTATTTCTATTACTTTGAATGGCCTCTGTGCTTTTGGTTAATGTTTATGCTCCTAACAAAGATGACCCTGATTTTTTATGGATGTATTTTCAAAAATAGATAATTGTGATTATTCTTCCTTAATTGTGGCTGGTGATTTTAAAGCATTGCTGGGGCCACTCGATTATCAGGGCGGGAGGACATATCACTCAAATTCTAAAGCTAGTGATGCAATGTCTGTTTTGATGGATGAATTCAATATGTGTGATATTTTGAGGTCCTTTCAACCAAATTTGAGGCAGTACACGAGGCATCAGCGAACACCAGTAGTTTTATCTAGACTTGATTTAATTCTTGTTTCAGATAATCTAGTGACAAATTTTTTGGATTCCAAAATGATTCCTGGGTTTCAGTCTGATCATTCAATGAGCCTAGGGCCCAATTTCATAAAATGTTTCTAGATTAGTAAGTTACTAGGAATTAGCATCATTCCAAGTGCGTAGTTTGTTGCTTGTTAGGTATCAACTAAATCACATGTCATAAAAATTTTCTATGCACTATTCTTACTAGTTGCTTGCTAGAAGCAAGATAGAGTAATACAGGGATTGAATATCATGGTCGTTTTCCAAGGACAATAGAAAGTTCTTGAAATAAGAATAGTTCTAAATAGAAATACAAAATATGCATAGTGCATAATCTTTTTAAAATTTTAATGTACTAGACACAGTAAACAAAATATTGAATTAAAGTCAAGAGAAGGCAATGGCTTATAATCTTAATCATACTTTTCTGTGGAAAGGCTTTTCTATGATTGTCAAGTAGAGTATTCATTATCATTAAAAGCTAAAAGCAAAAACCGTCAATTGCTTTCTTTTAAATGGTATCCCAATTTTTGTAAATTAGTTTTAATTTGTTTTCTCATACATCCTACATTTGCTTATTTCAAAGCTCTTAATTTGATATTTTGCGGATATTCGACACGTGTCTATAACTATTTCTTATAAGGCATTATAGGGCTAAAATTTGGCAATTTCATCAGTCTACATACATTTTTATGTCTGGGTAAAATTAATTTGGAATTGTTCTAAGGATTTAGAAATACCCAAGAGCTATTCTAATTTTAACGAGCAAAAATTACTAGGAACCTTGCAAAGCTTTGAATGGTTTTATAAAAGAGATTTAGCAATGAACTCGTGATAGAAATGAAGTTAGAAACAAACGAATGGTTTTACGAAATTGGGCCTAAATTGTCATTATCTTTTAAATGATGCAGATTTTATTAAATTTGCTGATTTTAAAACTATTCATGTAAATTTAATTTGTAATCCTAATATTATTGTGGATTCTATGAAACTTAATATTACTAGCTTCTGTATGGAGTATGGGACCAGAAAGAAGAAGGAAAGAGTTGCTAGTAAAAAAGTTTGTTGGATAAAATTGAAAGTGTTAAAAATATTAAATCTAATGTTAATCCTTCCAATGGAACTTTATCATCTGAATTAAATGAGCATGAGGCTGAGTTAAATAAAAATCATTGATATCGAAACCAAAGGTTTGATGATTCGCTCGAGAATTCGTTGGATGGAGCATGGTGAGAAGAGCTCTAAATATTTTTGTAATTTAGAGAAAAGAACTTCTGAAAAGAAAAGTATTTTTAGACTTAATGGTAGCGATGGTTCCCTTACTTCAAATGTCATGAAAGAAAATCATTCTTTTTACCGAACCCTTAACTCCATGCAGACCAATTCCATTCATAATATTGATGAATTCCTTGATACCATTTCTTGTAATATCCCAAAGCTTAGTGAAGATTGTAAACAGTCTCTTAATCAGTTAATATCTAAAGCTCAACTTTACAATACTCTTATTCTATGCAAAAGGGCAAGGCTCCTTGATTTGATGGCTACCGAGCGAGTTCTATATTGGTTTTTGGCCTCATATTTCTGATTATTTGTTAAATTCTTTTAATTATTCCTCAAATCATGGTATTATGTCCCTTTCACAGAGAAATGGCATTATTACTTTACTTCCTAAAAAAGGCCCATGTTAAGATGACGAGAGAAAGCGAGTACTATTTTTTATTGCCAAAAACAAGGCTAAACTATCCAAGCACTTTAGTAAGTGGAGGTGGTTTGATATTTAAGTATTGATTACGTTGCTGGCTGCATGATTCACTCACAGGTGTTTTATTATTTTATTTGGGTTACGTTGGACAATTTATACTATCATTACAATTAAATATGTAATTTTTATTTTTTTTTCTAAGTAATTATATTGATTTATTGTTGATTTTTGTGATTTGCATGATTCTTTAAAATAATAAAAAATATAGAAAGATAAAAATGTTCAAAGGGGGAAAATGAAAAGTGTGAAATAGTAAAAAAAAAATCTTGTTTAAGCCAGCGAAGCCCGCGAATTAAGGAATAATTAAAATTATTTAGACCCTGTTTATTTACTGAAGTGTTTACCGATGGGGCATGTTCATATGTGTATGATTTTTGAATGACCATTTCAGCGGTATTTTATATACATGTAATATGAATTAACTCTGAAACACTCTTGGCAGATAAGCAAACTCTGCCATCATATTGTGTTGGTTTTTAACTGTGGCGCTATTGTATGTTACCCTATTTATGATGAAAATATTACACGTGAACTACTAAAAGCATATTATATAGTAGATAAAACATGTATCCATTTTTCATTATTGGATCAAAGAAAGCTAGGATAGGACTTTGATGTAAAACATAATATTTACATTGAGTATCTGAGTTTGTCAATCAGTCTCTCATATATAACTATACATTGTCCTTCGTAATGTGGTTTGCGTGTTAAAGCTATAATGACACACGATATGTATATTATTATCTTATCATTGACCCGAACCCATAACTAAAGATCCTAAGCCCAAACGGGTACCATGATAGTAAAAACATCATTTGAATGACTGAAAGCAGCAGCTGATGGAACACGATTTTTGTTCCCAATAGGGTGGGCTATCTCGAATACACCGCTGTTTGATGGGTTCATTTATTGATTTTTTTGACAAAAATGCACTGTTACAAAAAAATACAGGACCTCAAAGTGTTTAAATTTGTTCTTGAATTAGGTGTTGAACTATTATATTTGTTTCCATTATTCAATTTCACGTTTTTATCTCAAACAATGCTCATTTTAGATCAAAATACACCATTTTAGCCCATATTTTAGTCTTATTTATATTCATTATTTGTGGCGCTATTCATTTTTAAAATTAATTATATGCATATTGCATAAATTAAATATTTAGTTTTTGTGAATTTAACATGAATAGAATTCGTTTTTGGTCTCCTTTACCTTATCCATCACCAATAATGTGCCTTTGGCTATAAATGGCTATAGACAAATCCGACAAAGCACTCTCGAAAGACTGCCCTCTTGCGTCGCCGCCATTACGGGGGGCCAATTTAGTAGTTGTCACCATAGTCAATACATTGAAATGTCAGTCTTTTAGGCCTATCCCGGGACATATATTCTATGTCCATCTTAAAATTCTCTTTTTACTGAATGAAATTACTGCTGAATTATGTGTTTGCTAAAATACGCAATTTGACATGCGTTCTAAGAACGCTGTTCTAAAAGCACGCGTTGTACGCGCGACAGCTTTGTTGGATATTCACGCGCGTGCCATCCATACGCGCGTGCCATCCATAATCGGACATGTTGAACTGCTTTTTGATACGTTTTTGTTTCGTTACCATAACTCATAATCATAATCATTTATTTCCATCAACTGAAACAAATATCCGATATGAAGATGGTATAATACTAAACGCTTGAACCAGTGACTATAGCCGGCCTAGTTTAATGATTGGGGTCCCGGGAACAATAATTTTTTAGGCCCACTATGTAAGCACCCCGGTAAACGGTACACTTAAATATAGCATCAAACATGATTTTGGAAACTTATCCATAATATTGCTACGGAACATAACAATGGAGGCCTATTAATTATAGACGTACTGTCTCGCGAAAATATGTTTGGCTAGTTTCAGAACATGTTTGGCTACTTTCAGAACATGACGTACCTCTAGGCCTAAAAGCATGTTTATCTTTTCAATCTTTTGAAAATAATAAAATCGGAAACAATTAGAAATGGTAGTAGGCCTAGTATACGGATGCGTTAGTAATTTCCTGTTTTCGAATCATCTGTCTATATTAACGGAGGTTTTTTTTAGCTAGAAACATTAACTTGTCTTTTTAAAAATGAAAAGCTTTAGCGAAAAATAAATGTTCAATGTCATGATAGTCGTGGAAAGAACTTGAACTTACTAAAAGCCAATGATGATAGCGGAAGTTGTCACTTACAAAGCTGAAGCCGTCACATTTTTGATATCCTTTTAGTACCTTCTTAAAAAAATGGGATCTGCTTACTTTGAAATGTTATTGGTACAAGTGAATATCATATCGTATATATATATATTTAAATAATACAACCGAAAACTCCAAGAAAAGCCATGAAAATTAATACCGATCCGCATATACAACGTATAAGGTATACAAAAGTGGCCCCCGATGGCCCCCCTTAATGGCGGACGCAACAGCGCCACACACGGTTGAGACAAATCAACATGCGCTGTCGGATTCGTCTATAGTTTAATGGTAATCAAACAGCGGTGAACAATGCTCATACTTACTACCAGATACTAATTGCATAAAGTTCTGTGAGTCCTGGCTAATAAAGGAAAATAGAAGCAATGGAGACCATATATGCCTAGAACACAACACCAAACACCAACATTTGGTTAATCTGACCTCTTTTGATAATTTCATAAAAGAATTAAAATTAGGTCAAATGCATGCTGCAGATTCAAAATGGCCGCCAAATAGCATATATTCATGAAAATCAACAAATTAAAACAAGTCTTTTTAAATTAAAGTGGTATAAATTAAATGCAAACAGGATAAAAAATTTGACCTCAAATCAGGCAATTTACAAATTTTTAAAATTAACAGCGGAACCCATTTAAGGTCCAAAAAGGCCACTGAAATACAATTTTGTCGGGGCGGGGCAGTACGAATACCTCCTTGGCCGTACCTGGCTATACGCCACTGGATTTGACCCTTGACCCGTGTACTCCAGAATTAATTAAGCAATATAAAAACCTTTATAACTTTGCAACGGAAGGTAAGATTTGACAAATTTCAACGGTTTTGGATTACTTAGATCACCTGCTTTTATTTTATTTTAACGAATGGAGAAAAATAATTTAAAACATAACTAAATAAAACATTTTGTGCATCTCATTTTCAATTTACCGAAGGATTTATGGATGGGGCATGTACATAATGTGTATGGTGTTTGAATGACCACTTCAGCGGTATTCTCCCGAGGTATTCTAATATGAATGAACTTTGAAACACTCTTGTCAGATCAATTAAAGGTGTGTGTTCCGATCACTTTCACT
>JXSR01S056456.1:0-25193 GCA_000969725.1 Ophiothrix spiculata | reverse complement strand
TAAAATTGGGTCACGGAACAAGAGTCTGTAGGGAACACTTTTACTGTGCTCTGTGATATATTTGCATGAATATTATGATATTGTCTTCCTAGACTTCAAATTTAAGTTACACCCATAATGTGTGCAGCATACGTGGAAATGCCTTTATTTGCGCTTATATCAGACATCAAAGCTATTCTTTACGTTTAAGTGTGTAAGTTTCGAACGATGTTGTTCTTATCCTTTTGTCCCAATTTATTTATAATGTGACTTAATTTTATCTCAAAAGTGAATAACCACAACGTCATCTTTCCAAAAACTGGACTGTAAATGTTCATATAAGACAGCGACAAAAGGGTGTAGTTGTCGTTTCCTACATGTAGCTCATTGTAGCCTATCTGAAGTATACTAGCTGTATTCATCAGATATGCTATAATGAGCAACACGTACGAGCCAACAAATGCATCCTTTTGCCACGACCCACACATTATTACTCTGAGGCAATCCGTGCACCATCACATTATATGTATCATATAATTGTATAACTTATGTAAGATACAGTCAAGTGACCTAATCCTAAATAAGTATATGAGTGGTGCTCTGGCAAAATGAGCGGAAAGTCGCGATTTTCAAAATTGAGTTTATGACATATTCTAATTCTCTATTCTCTTTCGAATGATATATAATATGTCATACTTTCCTTCTACAATTTTTATTTAGAGATCGAAATACAAGACAGTTCATTCAAAATCTGACAGTAACAAATTGTCTCAAATCGATTTTAAAGTTACTGATTACTATAGTGTGTAATAGCAAAACGCGATCAATAACCCGTGAATAATTGCACTTCCTGATGGAATTGACCTTCAAAACGCCAGATATATGTTAACACCTATACATTAATGCGTTTTATGTCAAAAAACGAAATTTGATCTTTTCACCATATTTTTACTTTAGCAGCCATTTATTCAAAATCTTCAATCGCGACTTTCCGCTCATTATGCCAGAGCACCACACATATGTTGTCTGCTTGCGAGGAAGGAATGTCAAGGTGTGTATTGTTACACAGATTCGATTCTTCTGGAGCTTAAATGAAGGCGTTTCAACCGGAATAAACATTAGCCAACCACCCAGAACCGGCAGACAACCGCCGGTTGAGTTTTGAAGCCGCCCCTTATAAGGTTTGCTGGTGCTACTGTAATTATAAGTCATTTCTGTGTCAAGAAATATCCGTCGTGATATGAAATAGAAGCGTACCTGTACAAGACTTGTCTTTTTAAGAGGCTATTTCAAGTACGACCCTATAGTTTCTGACTGACACTGAATATTACGTGCGTAGAATTGTTTTAACTGGGATCAGTTGGTGGGTGTATCATGTGGTTTCCTTTTTTTCCTTTTAATGACAGAACACAATGTTTCAAAAAGAAATTTTGCGGTGCTTAGTTTGAAAATTGTATGATAAGTTTAAAAATTTATTAATACGGTATATATTTATATTCATTAGCGTTCACGACCTACTACTACTAGTAAAAAGGAATAATTCAGAAATGTGACAATAGTTAAAGATGGATAAGTCATGAATTTAGTTACTTACAATCAATATTACAGCATGTATCTTTGCTATATCGTACATTAACTGAAATCAGCTCGCCACAATCATTGGAGTTACAGAGTTACAGGAATGGGCTGAAGCTTTATAGGGTCAATCATCAGGCGATGAGCATGGTGGATCCGATGGGCGGCGTGTGTAGTGTCCTTGAGCAAGATACTTACACTAATTTCTCCTCTCTACCCGAGTATCAAATGGGTATCAGCATTCTTCAATATTAGGAAGGTAACAGACTTGCCGGGAAAGAGGTGTGGCGATCCCGTCATCGAAGTTATATAGAGCATATAAAACGTAGAGTCTGATCAATCGTTTCAAAAGACAGATGGGCAATCTGACATTGTGCAATACATGCATAACATACTTACCTTACCTTACCTTTACCATACTTACCTGCGCTTTATACAAAGCCAATTTATTTAAAAAAAAAAACACTTTAACAAAGACAAACATTACTATAACATTATGAAAGAGGTGAAATGCTCAACTAACCTGACTTACATTAAAGTTCATTACCGTACATTGCAAACATCCTCTTCAAAATAACTGAACAGTTATTCTAAGCATTGCTTTCTGCACTCAAAATCTAGGCTACGTTTAAATATGTCTATACATAATGCGAGGATATCGGAGAGCTATTAAAAACTATTAAAGTACTTGGTATGCTTCTAATAACTTGCAAATGTTACACAAATTACTGTTAACTATGACACTAAAAAATAAAACAAAAAATGCAATTTTAAATCTTGCAAAACGTTATTTTAATTGACTGCAAGTATTCAAGTTTTGCTTCTCTGTTTATCAATATTTTCTTTCACCGACGTCCAGTTAGATGATTCCATGCAGTTGCTTGCACACTTTAGAGATATATTTAAACTTGCATTATCTTACATGCAGGAAATGTTCCTGTGTAATTCTATATAATTCTGAGCTAAACCTCATTCGCTAAGAACCTCTTGTTTAAAATAAGACATTAGAATGCAAAAAATCGAGTAAAATTACAGAATCAAAAGGAAAACACTTTGCACTTTTTCTGTGTTATCAAGGTTTTCATGTCATAATATCATTAATACGGAATAAACGGGGATTTTCCATTAAAGGGCATTGGACAAGCTTAGCATCATCCCCAAACTTTTCCCAAGCATGTTGAGATTTTTAAATCATTTGAAGTATTAGCAGTAATAATAGCAGCATGCAAAGTCTCATTTTCAAATTCAAACCCTATTTATCAAAATACTTAGATATTCTTTTATTTTTAATAATCGTTGTCGACAACGATAAATATATACTACCCTCTATAGTTGAAATTTTAAAATTAGCTTTTTCAGGAGATCTAATGTCAACTCAAAATTTCGTTTGATTTGTCTGCAATCTACAATGCGAAAGGAATGTTTTACAAACTAATCTTGGACTCTTTTATGATATATAGCATCAATAAATATGTTTAGAGAATAGTCTCATACCCAAGATCAACAAACAGAATAAAATTCAAAATGTTGACTTTTCTGAAGGTTTTGATAAAAATTTATCGATATCTGGTAACGTACTATTATTTTCTAACATATGAAGTGTAAATAATCCACAAATAAAAAAATTGTCCAATGCCCCTTTAAATATGATTAATCAGGTATCTATATTGGCTACTTAAAGAGATGTCCCGCGAAAGTGTTTTCAGAGATATTCTGTGTATCAGCAAAATCCGCAAAATACTATTCTACGGACACCTGCAAAGTACAAAAGCAGTATTGTTCTTATTACATTTTTATAGTAAATATTTAACATTTATTTTGTTAAAAAATACAAGTTTAACGCAAATAAATATTTTCAAACGGTTATCAGTCTTTCCCAGTACACATACCCGTAGCATTTTTCCGTTATGATTCACCGTGTCGCTGGCGACGTCCCATGATTAAGGTCACAACAAATACTTCCGTATCAAACATTATCAAATGTTACGGCGAGACCGTAACATTGACGAATGTTACGGAAAACCGTAACAATCGAATCGCCATTATCTCTTATCTTGGGGAACTTCCAATTTTCAACAAACAGACCGACCCTGAAAAAAAATGATTTTTTTCCATGGTAAATCCACGTGAAACTCCGACCACTTGACCACTATTTTGATGAGCACAATCTTCGAAGCCGGTTTGGTTTACGATGCTCGAGTGCATGATCATGAATGCATGATCATCAAATCTTGCGTCTAACGTCGCATTTTGCAATTATGAGATCGGAATAATGATACAACAATAGACTAACAACATGAACATGGGTTATTATGTTCTCTTTACGAGCGCGGTTAATTGGTAGTTGCCTGATAATATTTATATAAAACCTTGGACAAGGAGCTTAGATGGACATGTAAACAACGACCGTGTGACCTATGTTTTTTAGTTCTTATCATTTTCTTTACTTGCTGCCTATTTTTCCTCAGTTTCTTGAAAAGTGTTCAGTCGGGGTGAGCCATCACATCAAGTGGTAGTATACACTTTCACATCCACTTGGGTTTTGAGTAGTTCTTATTGATCACCTAAGCGTTTTAGTGACGATAACAAAAATATATCTTTTTTTCAAAGCTAGCATGGGAAATGTCGGGGCTAAGATAAAAAAAAAAGAGAAGGATAGAATTATTTTGGCATATGCAGAAATTTCAATAGATATTGTTGAGTCAATGGTCTGTCTCAAGTATTCATTGGCGTTGACATTTAAACATCAGGATAGGGGAAATGACATCTTCTCGAGATATTTTTATAAAAACAAAAGTAGGTAGGTTGTTGAAGTGCTTAAGCTTGCATATTACCAATGATGAAAGTGTCTCAATTTTAAAATGCCGTTGACTGAAATATGACTTAAAGTTGGTGACAGTGCAAATGCTAGCGATTTTAAAGCCATGGACAACCAACCAAAATAGTCTTTTACCTGTTAGCGTGACCACATCTCTCTACTTGAGAGAATAGTATGATAACCATAACAGTGCATGATAATAAATTGAAAAGATGTGTTTGAAAACGTAAGTCTTTGACCGTTCCTTGGATGCCTCCTATAAATCATTTGGAGATGTAACCACAGGCTTTTTAATATAATGTCAAGTTAGATGTTTGATTAAAGACCCTTTGGTTTAATCAAACAATGTACTAAATAAAATCTTTAACGTTCGTTATTTATAATACAGTACAATAAATTTATATTTCACTTTTATTTACCAGCTTCACGGGTTACAATATTGAGAAAGACATGTTACAGGTGTATCACATAGAAGTTGCTTTCCTTCTTTTTGGGAAATTCATGCAACTTGATATAAAGCAAAAATATTCCCTTGCCAATTTTACCTTGAAATGTCGTTTGAATTCAAAGTTACTGCGGACCTTACGGTAACATGCAACTAGAAGTGATGAAAGCGTTACTCTGAATAATTCAAATGGAATGTGAGAAGACATAAAGTGTTGCAATTAAATGAAACCATAGAAATTGGGTCATGGAACCTAAGTCTTTAGGGTGACACTTTTACTGATGCCCAGTAATAGTTGGAATGAATATTCGTCCCACAGTTGAGTCACACAATGATATGTCTACTTGCAGTCATGTAGAAAACCTTCTGTTCATAGTTGATAAAGGAAGGTCTAATATTTCAGGAATTATACCAAACGCATTATTTGCATCATCTAAAGTATAACATTTGTGCGTACTCAAGTGGCTAACGGACCCATCAATATCTAAAGCAAAACAGTCTACTTGAGGCATGCTCTACACCAAAGGACAAGATTTCCCTGCGACGTTTGCGGTTTTTTGTGTGAAATAATAAAGAATAAGTATACATTTCAATGACATTTAAAGAGCGGTAAAGAGCGGAATAAACAAAATTATAGAACTAAATTAAGAGTTTTAAACGCAGGAGAAAGATATCTTCATATACAATGATGCATGACAAAGCCCTATTCAACTATTTTCAGCTTTTAGTGTTTATAATGTGAATATCAAAGAACCTTTGATTCTAAAAGCAAACAAAAAAAGCATGCCATATTCTATATCTTTTGTAAGCTGAGATTATGACTGGTGTAAATGTATAATATACTGAATTTATTCAAAATATCTTTTTTCTGCTCATTTTAGAGGTTTCAAGAAGTTTCAGAAGCATCTTTACATCATTAAAGAATATGGACCACTTTAAAAATAATTGTATCCTAATGTGCCAGTTGGTTCAATTTTAGTTGAATTCGTCTTTGTATCATATCTTCAATACTGCATTTATTTCAAAAATGACAGTGGCAAGGGTTCCATCAATTGTGACGGGGTTTCATATACTAGTATTTTTGATATGAGAAAAACAAAACAATCATATTACAACTATACACTTGTTCGAGTTTGATCTCTTACGATGTTTGTGACTTTTAGGAATATATAAAGTTATCATGGTTATCTTTTCTCCAGGTCGCACATATTTCCTCTAACTAATGAATGTTTGCAACGCGTAATATCGTTGTTAAAGGTTATGTCATACGGTGTATTAAGAAGGTACACGTTTATCAACTTTAACAAATAGGTAAAATCCTGTATCATCATCATTTAATTCCCAAACCAGAAATATTCATACTGTCATATGTAAATGCTTCACCTTTTATGGACCTTGAATATGACTGAAGCTGTAAAGGTGGAAAACTTCATTGCTTCTAGTTAAAATACATAAAAAAGTCGCAATTGGGTTGATTTTGTTTTTTTGCAGATTCACAATATTTATGCATCCTTCTAAACTCCTACAAAGTTAAGCTTTATTTTAAAAATACTGAACTGAAGTATGAAAAACTCACATCTTAGAAGGACAATCAACATAAAAGTATTTGGCCAACTAGGGTTTTACATGCATTTATCTCAGTTTCATCTTTTACTTCATGACAAATTTTAAAGGTTAGTAACTGTACTTGATGATGTCGAGTAAGTTCATCGAGGTGATAAATAAAAAATGGAATTTACCAGAGGCCAACTTTAAGGCTGGTTTAAGATTGCTGTCACATTTTTAATCTAACATGTGGCAAATACATAGATACATATGTCTTCAGAAAGCAATAAAGTCTGTGTCTTTTAAAATATCATTTTAGAGAAAAATGAATAATAAAACTGGTTGAAATTATAGGAGTGAAGAAGTCGGCACTTTGTTACGGATATTTGAATTCCGTATCAATCAGCAAGTAATACTAATGATTTATTCTTAAGTTATACAAGAATAGAGAATTCAATTCAATATTCCTGTTAATCAGTAAGTTAATTAGCAAGTGAGATTGGATTGATGATGATAGTATTAAATTATTCATTTTCTTGATTATGCTGTGAAATGTTATTAGAATCAAACAACTCAACAATGTTTTTGACAACTTAATTATACCTTTTGACATTATCGGTATCACCTTTTTTCATTTATCAATATTTGTAATTACATTAACAATTTTGAAATATATTAAAGTTCCATCAGTTTCATTTTTTTTCATTCACTGTGATATTCTTTATTTTATAATTGATTTATTCATTTTTCAGAGCATTCAAAAGATAATAAAAATAATGAAAGGTATATTTGCTAAAATTAAATTATTTATTGCGTAATAATTTGATAACAATCGACCTTACTTAGAATTATTAAATTTATTTAATTGTATTCTTTAAAGAAAATATTGTAAGCATAGATTAAAGAAAGTACATATAGGAAACAGGGGCCGTATTCATACAACTCCCTTACACTTAAGTGCAACTTTTACACTTAAGTGTTTCACTTAACTTAAGTGATTCCCTTAACTTTAACTTTGTGTCATTTGTGTTCTTTTTAAATGCAATTTTAAGTGCAAAAATGCTAACTATAGTTTGTAAAAATTATATCCAAGTATTAAACTGACCCTCTTAAGTCACACTTTAAGTGTTGTCTTCTATTAAAAAGCACATTATGTAAAATATATGCTATAGAATACCCATATGACTTAAGGGCAACTCTTAAGGGTGCTCCAATGTCCCCTTAAGAGTTGCTCTTAAAATTATAAGAGTTAAGGGATTCCCTTAAATATGTGTTCATTTAAGTGCAACTCTAAGAGTTTGTCTTAAAATTCAGCAGATTTAAGGGAAACTCTTAAAAAAGCTTTATGAGTACGGCCCCTGGTCTATTTGCATCCTAAAATTTCGGCTAAGTTAGGGGATTGCGCCACGCGGGCGCCATGCTTGAAGTACGTAGTGATCACGCTCTACGTACTGTTGCGCGCCACTATTACTTGACAACAACGCAATACGCATCTTACATTTTTCCGCCAAATTATACGTAAGCAAAGAACAACGCTTGACTGGCTCGATAGCCGCATTCTCAGTACTATTATTATTATAACTATTCATGGTCAAAGCAGCTATAATTCTAATATAGTATCCACGATGAAATTTATCATCATAGCTGTAGACATATTGCCCAAGTTGTGTGGAAAATTGAATTTCTTAAGTATCATTTATATCCGTGAACGGGGACATCAATCGCTATTAAATTGCTAAACGTTAATTGCGGGTACAAGTAGTACTGACTCAAAGATGTTAGCTGAGCGAATGAAAATATAGCATCATGCATCTAAGATGTATATGGTCTAGCCTTAACCCCAAAACGTTGCATATTGTAATTTCACATCAATTTAATTTGTATTTACCTGCATATTCTAATTTAAATGGGTGCACTAGTGTCTAAGTTACATATAGACAGTATCAGTTTGATTTACTTGAAGCTAGTACCCGAATCCAAACTCTTAATAAAGGAAGTTTCTAGAATATTTCAGGACTTGTACATATCTTACATATTTCAGAATTTAACTTCACGTTTATATATTTCTTTCCAAGAATCATACAAATGTTCATTCTTTTGGCATTTAAAGATTTCAGGCAAGACAAATTGAACACACCACTAAAACGCATATGCCGGGCTTCTCTTCAATATACAACATGGGGCGTCACTTTAACACAAATTCGTTCTGACATCAATGAAACAACCTCTGCGTTTACTGGATTAAGTGATCCCTTAAGAACATTTTACTAAGGGAAATGCCACATAGATTTGATAGGTTACAATTTACAAGGAGCATTCAAGCTGTCGCAACCTGTTGTTGTAGTAACAAATCTTTATCATTTGAATTCCGTTTTAGTTCAGACTATCAGCAAAAGCAGATCGTCGATTTTTTCCAAGTCAACCTTTATTGTGCTTGTTATATGAAAAGCTAACTTGAGTACAATCTTCCAAGCAATGTAAAGAAATTCAGTGAAAGTTGTGAACGTTACGTTACCAGAGCGGGGAAAAATAAAATTTGATGATATTTCGAGTAAGATTTTACTTAATACTTTTTAGTTCGTATTGTACCAAAAGAGGCAAAGGTTAATATACGCAAAACCATTCCCAGAAACAATTTCAATTGGGTGTAAGTGAGTGTAAATCCAGGTGTAAATGTGGCGCATTCATGTTACAAATTTGCTCTTAATTGATGAAAGTTTTAAAACGTGTACGTTAGTGCGAAATTAAAATTAAACCGGGTCTAAGTCAGAATTACTACTGCTATAACAAAAAGCCATTTACCAGAATATTTGAACTGCAAACGCTTTGAATATTACAGATTCGATTACAAAATTATAAAAAGCACAAAATAATATCACTTTATTGGTTGAGGAAAGTATGTTTAGTTGTGATGCAAACGTTGACTTAAACCTAGTCCAACTTTGTGTAACTCTTAAACCTCTTTTCTGCATAACCACAGAGTTCATCTTACGCGTTGGTATTTGGGGCAATAGTAGATAGTTTGCGAAAATAAGGTTAAGGTTACCGTATGCGATAAACTAACTGTAAATGCATAACGGCTATCGCTACGGTATTCGCCAACGCTATTTAGGAAGCTAGCCTTAGGAACTGATTTATAGATATGCATGAGTTATTATTATATACCTATACTTTATGATAAGGATAATGTCCGAGTTTCACAAATTTATTTCAAATTTGAATCAAATCGATCCAACTGTTTTGATTTTATGAGCAATTTTATATTTCAAAGCTATTTAAATTATTTATGGTTACCATACATAAACATATTTTCTCTTCATATCCCCAAAATGGAACGTGTTTCAGCCATAAAATTTCACATGCTTTATGAGAAAAATATGAGCAATATTTTGGTATCTAAATCTCAAAATGTTTGAAAAAATGTTGAACCAAATCGGAAGTTTAAGGTGTTTGGTCCATGAGAGATCTGCTGGAGCAATTTTAGTATAAATCGGCATGAATGATATTTTATCGATGTAGAACCGATTTTTAAAATAAAAATTGGGGGTCACGGGACTCGTTTCTGCATGAGAGTCTGTTTAAAAACACTATTTTTGGAGGTTTTGGGGGACAAATTAGTACAGGGGTCTATGGGAAATGTGGCAAAAGTGAAATTATTTAGCGTTGATTCAAAAAATCTGCTCGAGTAATTTTGTTAATTTTTTTATAAAAGTTGCGCACAAGTATGTTCTTTCAAATAAAAAAATAAAAATTGGGGGTCACGGAGTTAGTTTTCAAGAAAAATATTAAAATATGGCAATTTTTAGCTTCAAAACACTACTCGGAGTATATGCGCATGCGTATTGAGGCATTAACTTACTCGGAAACTAGCGCGTATTGGTACGCATGGACCAAACACCTTAAGAGACATGCAAAATAAAACAACAACGGACCGGACACAAGGTCTTCTCTGATCAACAAATGAAATGTTTGTTTATTCTTCTAAATATTCTTGGAATAGATGGAATTGTATTTAGGCCTATGACCACTACTAGAATCTCACTTTTCATTTTTAAGCTACAGTTGAAGCGAAAAATCCTAAAAAGTGTTGTAAATTTGACTAACAAAAAGGCAAACTTATAAAATACAGATTAAACATTAAAATAAAATATTTTTTGTCTATTTATACAAAATTAATGTAAATTGTGTTTCATAAAAATGGACCGTTTTGACATGTTCGATAACAAAAATTCCGCATAGATAAATGTCCTTTGATTGATTGAATATCATTGTTTTTGTTTTTTGCACCTATTATCATATACTGACAATAACTCTCCATTCGTAAATAACTCTCCATTCTTGTATATTCACGAATGGAGAGTTATTGTTTTACGCTCCATTCCTACAAAATAATGGAGTGAAAACACAATTGGTCGAAGTCTCAGGTGTGTGTTAATAATGGGTTGACACCCACTGAACTAAATGTATGTGTAAGTTTATAATGTCTAGACCCTAATGGTATGCGTACGCATGTGGCAATGAAATCGTGAAACCATGAAATTAATTTGTACCCCGTTTTGATCACTGAGCGTGAATAACTGTAGTCTTTTTGTTCTGATCAACATCATTCGATTAGTTTTGCCAAAATGAGAGCATAGTATGCGCACCATAACAGTTTAACGTATGTCTCACTTTAACTTAGCGTGAAATTGAGCCATCCAATACGTTATTTCTTTATTCATCGGATTATTGAACGGTATTTTTAAGGATAAGGTTACCGATGATGCAATCGCAACTGCGAGTCACACACTAAACAAAAATACACATAAATCAATGGCAACAACTCAAGCAGTGAATAGCGCTGGCCAAATGTCCCAAGTTAAAATCGAAATTCTGGGATTGTACACGGTTGATCATATAGTTGGAATAAATATATTGTTACCACTTTTTTACGTAAAGATCAAATTTATGATGAAAATATCTGGAAACCTATGTTGCTTTTAGTCAGATTTGATAGGTTATCTTGTTGGGTGTGAAATGGAACTCCGAATGCGATCAATTTTCTCATGTACTGGTAAGTGGGCAACAACAAAAATGGGTCAAAAACGTGATTTTTAGGTCCAATTTAATTGGACCCCGCTTTGTTCAAGGTTAATTTTCCACTCAAGTTGAGTGGTCATATGGAATGTCTATCTGTAGTAGAGTGATAAGCAGGTGGTTGAATGTCTTTGTCACGCTTGACTGAGCCAAAAGAACAGGGCCGTACGAAGCGGGGGGGCAGGGGGGGCACTCGCCCCCCCTGGCTCGAAATATCGGGACGCTGGCGGGACAAAAATTAAAATATCGGGACGATAGTTTACTACTTTTACCGTCCCGATATTACTGTCCCGCAAATTTTTAGTCAAAATAAGCCAATTTTAGTACAAATATCAAGGTCTTATATCGATTTTTGGCTGGAAATAGCAAAATTTTCGCGCGCTACGCGCGCATTTCAAAAAATTGATGGTATATACATCGGGACGAAACATGAATTTCGGGACGCTAAATGTGTTTGCCCCCCTTGGCTCACATACCTTCGTACGGCCCTGCAAAAGAATGTTTGGAAGCAAATCACAAAATGATCCTTCAAAGCCCCTCAAATTGTATTTGTATTTGTACGAATAAAACAACACGAGACACATATAATAGTGCTGTTTAACGTACAGCTCTAATTGAAATTTATTTTAATGAGGGTTCCGCTGCCATTATTTTAACAGCTGCTTATTTGCATTTGAAAAGAAATAAGGTTACCGTCCAAAATAGCGATAGCGTACTTACAAAGCAGCCTCTTAAGTATATCTTTGAGTCAAATGTTATGTCAATTCTCAAGTATTAATATTGTTTGACATTCAAATATCAGAATAAAGAAATGCTATACATAATCTTCAGAACTAGAACTGAGAAGATGACTTTTTAGTTATGTTAAAAGTGACAACCCATGTTTTATATTTGTATCAAGGTAACATGTAAGAACCAAAAATCCTCCCATACCATAAGTCACCTTGGAGAAGCAGCTGTCGACTTTTGAACAATTATAGGCCTAATATATTTGATAAGTACTGTTGTAAATAAAACACGATTATTCTTTAGATATGATGTTTTATCATTTATTTTACTTTCCTACAACTTAGCAATTCACTGATTAGCACTAGGAATATTCAAAACATGTTACCATCTTTCAGAAACCACTTTCAATTACGGTTTAATAAAGATATGTATTTTCTGACGGTAAATCCCGTAAGTCTCCGTAGTTTGACTTCATTCCGTTTTTTTACGGTAATTTTTCTGTTAATTGTGAATTTGCAACAAAAAATCCCAGATATGATCAGATACTTTCATTTGGCAATTTTCATGATTTAAATACAAATTATTTATACATTTACTTAAAACTCTTAAATATTTGATTGATGGAGTAAATGCATCAAATTGCGCTTTAAGTATAAAAAAACCCACTTTTTTATTAACAGTCACTGAATTGCACAGATGATAGAGCACTGAAATTTACACACACTTGACCCTGGTTCAATTCCCGCACAAGGAAATGGGTAATTTTGAGTATAAGTGAAATATAAGGCAATCATCTCCAGTCATAAGGAAATGAGCAAGATGACATTCATAAGATAATTTTGTAAGATAAAATGGCTGTAAATATTACAGGAATCTTGTAAAAATTACGGTAAAATGTTGGCAATAGAATTACCAGGTATGACGCCAAAATATGTGTCAAGTTCGTAATTTGCGGGACATTGACTCTTTGGCAGATTTGTGCTTCCACGGCAAAGTTTTATTTCATTTCAAGAAAATGAATGGAAATATAAAATATATATGTATATTTTGAAGACAATCAACAGAAAATGTAGCGTTGAGCACGTATATCTCAGTTATATATTTTACACCCTTACAACTTTTGACGGTCCGTGACTTCTGGAAATCGTGTGAAGTTAATTGAGCTGTCATCACGGTCATAGTCTTTGCAAATATCAAAAAAGTAAAAATGACAAGAGGCTGTATTTACGGCTGGTTTGGGATGCACAGTCATATATATAGAGAGATAACCTGTGGGTTGTATCTTGGCTATAAACCGATAGGTATTTTCTGAAATGGACTGACCACATATTGTCATTTGAGCCTCATCTGGGTTACAGGAATATTTGCGCTTTAAAAATCAACTTCATTCTTTTCTTAAAAACACAATTTTACCAAAGCAAACATAACTGAAACATTTGTGAAAGAGGTGAAATGTTCAATAAAATTGACTTTATATTAAAGTTTATTCCCGTTCATTCCAAACAACCTCTTCAAAATGACTGTCACTGTATAAAGCATTGCTTTCCGCGAACTCATAAACTCATACTCTAAGTTACGTTTAAATTTCCATACAAAATATGTGGAAATCGGAGAGCTATTCAGAACTAATAGAGTACGAGTTACGCTTTAACTTACTTGCCAAATGTTACAAAATTATATGTTAATTCTGGAACTAAAGCTAGCACAACACTAAAAAAAAGTCTTGTAGTCTTAAGTTTACAAGTTTTTTTAGAAAATTTGTCGGAAATATGTTATTGTAAAAGGCTGCAAGTATTCACGTTTTGCTTTTCTATTTTTCCTTTTTCTATTCACCTCCTCTGCCATTAATATTTAATTACACGCAGTTGAATGTACATTTCATAAATCCAATTTCAATCATCATTTGTTTTTTGATGAATGGAGGCTCACAATACTTTACATACAGTTACACGTATGAGCTCCTGATGAGTAACACTCGTTTTGTTACAACCCCAGTTGCTGGGAAGTGACATCAATACAAGGTTTTGTAACTATTACTTACAGATACATTCATGCTTTGTGTGCTTCTATTGTTAAATAAGCCGTAATCTCAAAAGATGTCTAACACTAATCAGTGTTTAAATCGTTATTTAAACCACGAATAAATAAACGTAATTTTTAAGAAGTTGACTTATAGCATAATCACCGGTTAAATTCTAACCGCTGCTGTTGCTGTTGTTATTGTTGTTGTTGTTGTTGTTGTTTTGGTTGTTATGGTTGTTGTTTTTGTAGTAACTTTCCTGAGAAGGTTTGTATATATAAATGAAATGAGTACTTCATTTAGAGTTGCAAATTTCAAATCGATAAAACTTGCAAATATGAGTTACCGTGGTAAACCCAATTGCAATTCTTTACCTGCTTTAAATTGTTTCGCCGGCGTGATTAAATTCCTGCATTACAGCCCAGTAATTATATGATGACAAGCCCAAAGTTTAAATGTATGATACGATAGTATACATTAGGATCTCCTCTTTTCATTGATACCAAAATTATGGGAATCAGTCAATATATGACGTCACTATATGTCGCAATAAAGCATGGCTGACCTAAAAATGTTGATATTTAGTGAAACAAAATTTTTTTTTTTTTTTTTTGGGGGGGGGGGCTGGGGGGAGGATAATTGAGGACTTCTACAAAGCCCGTCTGTGGACAGTCAGTTTTAAGTCGGATAAATGTGTTACTTTGCTCACTGGCTATGTAAACATGACTTAATGGTCACATAATAGAATAATGTTCCTGGCTGTATTTCTTCTTGCTTATCTTAAAAACCTTTTGATACCCCCTCGTATAAAAACAAAATGAAACCCAAGGATAAGATTTGTACCAAAGCAGGAAGTCTGACCTAGAATGCATAACATGAATCATTTTGGAGATGTAGCCGTAGGCTTGTAAATATGTTTGATCAATTAGTGTGATAAAGAAACACATTGAAGATGACGATGAGTATGTTCATTTACCACTTGTATTTAGGATGTTTGTCATATACCAGTATGCGGGAAAAGTGTTTTTTCACTTATATTTTCCTGCTTCACTGGTTAGAGTAAGGAGAAACACATGTTAACTTATAAGTTTATATTTCAGATGTCGCTTTCCTCCTGCTCAAAAATATTATTGATGTAAAGAAACATAGGTCCCTTGATAAATTTTAGCGAGAATCTTCGTTTAAATTCAAAGTTGCGACGGACCCTGTAGCATGCACCTACAAGTGATGAAAAGCGTTACTCTGAATAATTCAAATGGAATGTGAGAAGACATAAAGTGTTGCAATTAAATGAAACCATAGAAATTGGGTCATGGAACATAAGTCTTTAGGGCGACACTTTTAATGGCCGGCGATATAGTTGGAATGATTAAGTTCCTAAAAGTTGAGTCACACCATGAAGTGTTCAGTTGCAGTTACTTAGAAAACCTTCTGTTCATTCGTAATAAATAAGATGATCTTTTTTTTAATCCAAGATTTTATAGAAAAAATTAGCATTATGTAGAATGCAACAAAGCAAGCTAATACATTTACAGAGCAGATGAGGTGTACTATGAAACAACAATATATAAATCTGGATATATTCTCTTGTTCATAAATTTATCACGTTTTGATTTTCGACTTCTAGAAAAAAAGGATAATATGATTTACAGTTTATAGGTTTAATCTAACATTTTAGGATGATAACTGCGCTGTTCTTAATATTATCACCGTGTAGTCATTATTAGTAAAAGCATGAAATACAGATACAGGTCGGTTGCATATTCATATAAGGTCTTTATCACACATCAACATCTATTGTACCTCTAACGTACAACATTTTGCATACTCAACGTAAGGTTTACAAACTCATCGTGTCAAAACTTAATTAACTCAACGTACACCAAAATTCACATGATACACATCAATAAATGGACAAAAAATCCAATGTGCGTTAGGTGAAAGCAAATAATTTTCCCATGATGTGAAAAACTATATGATTTAGCGGATTTGTAAGAACGAACGCTTGACTTGGAGTTGTTGTTTTTTTTTTGGGGGGGGGGGATTATGAAAAATAAGTCTTTATTCTTTAAAAGACATTTAGGTTACAATGCAGTGAAACGCGCAAATGGCAAATGTATAAAAGAAAGACTTACTTCAATGTTGTCTTTATCTATACGTTAATGTACGTCAGAGGTCTTATCTACCATTTATTGACATACAATGTTGTAGAAGAGTTATTATCTCACAGGCAAGCTATATTGACCTACTTTGAGATGGATTCAGTTTCTATAATAAATAGATAGAATCAGCATATTACTTCGTGTCTGTCTATACGGGTGTCAAAGACAAGCAATTGGCAATTTTGTTTATATTTATAGCTTAATATGTCAATCAAAGTGTCAACTCCTGACTTATCTTAATTCTTGAAAGAAGAATAAAACGTGATTCTTTAAATATGTATCATTTGTACTCACGACTATTAAAATGGTTTGCATTAAGTAAACCCTTTGTAGATTTTGAGGAATTAATGTTCTTACTACAATGCTGGAAGGACCAATAAAAGCGTGTATTGAGGTTTAAGGGAGTGTAATGTCAAATATGGTAAAATCTTCGAAGATAATTTGTAGAATATTTATAAACTGTCATATATTGCCCGCATTTAAACAAAACTTGCCAATTACAAAAATAATCAAAATTTAGTTAGTTAAATATAATTATATCTACAGTGTGTCCCAGAATGAAGTTATCAAGATTTCAATGCCACATAATTCAAAAACTAAAACATCCCAGACACCGGAAGTTGGTGCCAGTCATACCTACTTGTTTTGGTGCAAAAATGAAGAAAATCCATGCTTTTATTATCTAGTACTGAGCGTTTGAAGCTCCAAAGGGCTTTGGACACTTTTCCCAGTTTGGAGAGGTCGTAAAACTCCAGCGGAAATTTGCAGGGGAAGTATGCGAGCTAGGATATCATCTTTACCAACATTTCTGTTTTGTTTTGCATGTTGCTTCTCCTTGATGATGCCTTGGAGTCTTAATAAAGGTTCAGTAGAATGTAAATTCGGTTTCTACCTTGGCGTTCACACGCTACTTTTGTGCAGTTCCTTCTGTCATCCGATACCATCAGCTTTTTATTTTCTGACATTTTTAAGATGGAATACTTGTGCGATAGAGATATCTGGCTCCTGGAAATGTTAAATAGATCTTTCCATTGTTTCAATGATACCTACACTTTCCAGGTATTGGTCAATCATGATACTCTCTTCTCCATTGACAAATGAGGTGTTATGTTTGCTTTGAATTACCATATTCCTACATCCACTGCTATCAGGGTACCAGCCCTTTAGCGTACTTTCAAATTACCCGCTCAATGATTTTCCTAAACGATTACCTAATAAAATATTAAATGATTTTTACAGATGAAAAGAAACCAGATTAAGGTTAATATAATCTTGAAAACAAAGACACTTATAATTGGACAAATATTATCATGACTATGTCTGTAAAGATGACGTTGTTGTTGCATGGTTATGCTGCAAATCTCCGTTGAATTTTTACAACTTTACCTAAACTGGGAAAAGTGTCCAAACCCCTCTGGAGCTTCAAATGCTCATTTCTAAAAAAGTAATGCATGAATTTTCTTCATTTTTACACCACACAAAGTCAAGACTTAAGGTATGATTATCACTAAGTTTCATTGTCTGAAACTATTTGGTTTTTGAACTCTGTGGTGTTGAAATCTTGATAACTTCATTCTGGGACACACTGTATATGTCTTTTACGCACTTGCACATACTTAAGCGTAATATGAATACATATTAAGAATGTTAAAATTGTCCTTATCATATATCAGAGTTGATAGCAGTTAATAGATCGTAGGGTTTTTTTCTGAAAATATCACTGGCAGGATATGATTTTGAACAATTGTAACAAACGCCAAAGTGAACTTTTAAGGTACCCTCTCTCAGATCAGTCCATGTCATATAGTTTATAAAGTTACAAAAGTGTGAATGCATGCACCACTTCAAAAAAAAAGGCGAAAGAGTATTTCGTCATGTGGGTGCAAGTAAGTCGTATCTTCAATGGCTGCTATAGGTTATGTTTATTTAACGCGTTACAACTTAAGTGAAAACATTTTAAATGTCTTTACCGTATGTCAGTGGACTTGAAATGGTTCTACAGGTGACCATTTCAAACTATTTGAACTATATGACAACCGTAGTCAAAAAAGGGAAAAATGCAAAAAATGTGCCTAATTTGCATATTTATTTGGCGGCCATCTTAGATTTTCAGTGTCGGGTTTCAAAAGAGCAAAGGTACACAACCGTAGAAACCAAAGATGTCATTTTTTTAAATGAAGGAGAAAATAAAAATAAAATGATATGGAATTATATTTTTTCTTATTACTGACTTTTTTTAAATAACCCCAACCATCGTATGTATTAAAATGCAAAGTATACATGCAAAAACGAACAACAATATCAGAAATAAGACTATTTTATTGTTTTTGGTAAAGAAATCATTGATATAGAAAAAACAAATTAGCTAAACACTTGGAAAACAGTTTAAATATCTCGCATAATTGTCGTTTGAAACAGAATTAGGTAATAACTTCGATTTCAAAAGTAATTCAGTTTAAGATCAGTATCTCTTTTATAATTATGAATGCCTGAAGCGGTGGCCTTGTTACAACAAATGCGTCCAAGTATCGTCCGATAACGGAACATCACTTGCTTCTACAAACTTCCTACATAGTTTCATAGTGATTGAAACAAAAGTACATTTGGGAATAATTTAAAACTCGAAATTGTATAGGTGATTGGATAATTTCTTGAGGCCTAAAATATAACATTTTGTATGTTACAACTTTATGACTCGGTTGCAATACGAATGCATACACGTATATACTTTTACCTATTACGTTTTCTTGAACCAAATGTATGTAGATGATCCAATACATTTCAGGTTTAATATATATGTTTACGCACTCTCTGTCGAAAGATTTTAATCGCGTGTCGATGAACTCCGTATTCATGTCATGTTTAAACCATCGGCTCTATCGCATAATTCTTTAAAACTTCATCAGTTGTTAACGATATTAAAAATCATATCTTTCTTTATTCTATTTCATAGCAAATTAAATATTTAAGTCAATTATTATTATCTAACTTGCAAACTTAAAAGAAACTATACATTTTTAATAATGTCCTTTATGTTGTTTATGAATAATTGAACATTCTTATTACTGCTTCTTCATTGTCATGTGTCTATTTTGCATTATTGTTTTTTTCTCGATATTTCAGTGTGACATTCATGTTTTTATAAGTAAAAGCTTGAGGAATTTTTAGTTCAGCATACCAGTTTTACAAAAAGTCTTGCTTTTGTTTAAATATGTACCGTTTTAAAGAAAATGTGTGTGATTTTACATCATAAAAACAGGGTCGAGTTAATTGCTGACACACATTAAAATAATGAATCAATTAAGCTCCGAATTCATCACCGTGGACCAATATTGGGAACGTTTGTTGAGAAATGCAACCGATTAAATAATAGCTGACCGCTGATAGCTGACGATAAAAAACACAGTCACGGACATGAAAAATCATACAATTCTGGAAAAAGTAATTATGTTGTGTTTTTACGAATAGTTGATTTCAAGCACGGCAGTGTATGTTTGTTTCGTTTGTAATGGGGTAGGCCCTACTATTTGAACTTATTTGTTAAGTGTAATGTTAAGATTACACGATTTGTTTTCAATCTTGAAGTATGTGCCAACTTGAAACATTTTCGAAATTGACGTGAAGGAAGAAGGAACAAGGTAAGCGCTCATTGGCGTAACTGTTTGAGGTTACTATGCTGAAGCTTTATGTGAAGTGTAAAGGTCGGAAGCATAAGTCTATATTTTATTTGTTTATTTCTTTGTTTCTTTATTATAGCAGAAGATTTTATGCCTCAAGACTGCATTTAACATACAAGTTCGCATCTGGTATTCATCATGTTAACCCCAGAATTCATCAGGTGTCAAAAGAGTTTAATTTGGTAATTGATACATTAATCTACATTTACACACTCTTGCGTTCATTTTCTTTTGATCGTAATGGCTTTTTAGAACTCCTAAGAGACCTCCTGCAAAAATTATTACACACTGTTGATCTTTTCACTTTGCGTTCTGCTGAAATATAAACCTCTTTGGACTTTGGTGTCTAATTGAACCAATATTAGCCTTTGGCCTATTAGATTTCCAAGGTACATCCAGATGGGCTTTCTAAGAACATAACCACACCTACATTTTTAGAAGGCCGGGATCAAATATACGAGTAGTTTTCCGGATCATTTTATTTTGATCCTTTAAGGGTCACTTTTGATCAAACGTGGATCGTTTTGATCCTTTTTCGGATAAATATATACAAATGGGTCAAATTCACCAGGATCATTTTTGATCCGGTTTTAGGATCATTTAATTTTGATCCTTTTTGATTACAATATCAAAGTTTTGATCCGTATTTCTGGATTACTTTGATACGGAAAGGATAAGCTCATATTTGATACCGCGTTTGGATCTAACGTGATCTTTTGTCTCATATTTGAGTACACCCCATATCCACTACATAGCCGGGAATGTATACAATGGTATAAATACGATGATTTCACCACACTTGACAGCTGCCTGTCCCGTGGCCGAGTGGTTAGAGCGATGGTCTCGTAATTTATATGGTGTACGTGCGGCGTGAGATATCTTTAGGCAGATCTTTTTTATAAGAAATATTTGATCTTTTTTCGGATCAAGAATTGTGATCCTTTATTTTTGGATCACTTTGATCCTTAAAGGGTAAGCTCATATTTGATACCTAAAAAGGATCAAAATTGATCCTTTTTGTCTTATATTTGATCCTGGCTATCTAAGAGTGTAGGATGGTTTGTTTTAAGTGATTAGCGTATTTAAGTTCCAATTCAAAGTGTTCCAAACATTTTGTCTGTGGAGATGAAATTTATTTTGTTTCAGCATAAACACAAACAATTTAAAATGACTGTTCTCATCTGTATTACTTGTTTTGATCCATTTTAGAACATTCCCCAAAATAGAAACGGTGTCTCAAATGCACATAAGTTGATATCAGTGATGCTTGGATGTGTATAGCTCTGCTTGCAATGAAAAGGTTTAATGGACACCTTGAATACAAAATATAGTGGTGCAGATTATGGTTTCAAAATAGCATTGCCCGTTTAGAATATTTCAAAATTACCAATGGGGTTGTACTTGGTATCAAAATTTTGCTCAAGCTTCTAACTTTTAAATATGTATGTGGTTTTTCAATGCGATTTTTACTTTTTATGCACTTTTGTGATTTAAAGTAGTGCAGCGATATCACCAATATGTTCAGGGTAAAAATCCACTTCTAAAAAGTATACTTTTATATGCAATTAGTTTGTGAGTTAGAGTACAACAACTGTTTATGCTAACTTGATAGTATACCCCATAGCTTAAATTTAAACATATACAATAAGTTGCCATTCTTAGTGAAAACATTATTGCATTGCGGATTTTAATGTTAGAAAGGGACTACAAAAATGTCTACATAATTATGTCTAGTTCTATTAATTGATCACCTATATAAGCTGTTGTGTGATTACAAAGGAAATAAAAGTGCTTTAATAGACAATGAAATAAACATTTCTGTGTATACATTATTTTTTCACTTTTCATCATGTCCTTTCGTGTTCGTTATTTAAGTGATTTGTAAAATTGCTCTGAGTGATTTGTGTCCTATTGCAATCAAATTCAACTATTTACAAAATCTAGTATTGCTTTGCATTTCAAATATTATTAAAATAAACAAAAATCAGTTGACTTAAAAAATCTCTTTATTTGAAAATAAAATCCTCTGTGCTTTTTATCAAAACAAACATTAACTGAAACACTCAACTTCATATCAGCCGTTATCTATTTGCAAAGACGAGCTGACTGATTTAATCAAACTAGATTAGAATTGTCACTCCTGATTTTTGACAACGTATCTCCTGTAAATAAGCCAAACAAGATGATACAGAATTGATATTTTTTTCTCAGTGTATAAGAGTACTTTGCAATTGCTTGATATATACTACAAATCTATGTAATCATATCACATTTTAGATCCCTTTCAATTACAGTACATGAATCCCTTTTCAATTGTCACATAAACCAAGAAATCTATTTCTCATTTATATTCTAAATATTTTGTGCAAATCATGTTTCTGATAGCAGATACATGTACCTGCAGGGGCGGACTGGGTTCTCAAACCGGCCTTGGCAAAAAATATTAAAGCGGCCCTTTCGACAATGGCAGGGAAGCGAGCGTAGCGTGTAACGGATGCAGGGGCCCGCCTTATGGCCCCGATGGGGATCCAGGGGGCGAAGCAACCGAAAAATTCGGGGTTTCATGCAAATCACAGCAAAAAAATAAGTTCTTTTAAGGCCTTAATTTTCATAACTACCCGTTCTGTAATTCCTCATTTGCGGCCCTTTGGACCGTACATCTATACCAACTTTTAAGTCTCAAGTCTTCTTCCCTTTCTTTTCTTCTCTTCTCTTTTTTTTTCTTTCTCCTCCTTTCCTCTTTTTCCCCTTTCTTTTCTCCGTTTTCTTTCCTCTTTCTTCTTTGTGAGTAACCGGCCCTGAGCGGCCAAAAACCAAGCGGCCAATGTTGCGATCGCCAAAACGCCACCGTTTCCAGTCCGCCTATGTGTACCTGTCAGCACTAGAGACATTTCCAGTCGGGATAGATATGAATGTTTTAGACAGATGCTAAAAATTACACAGTTTTGTGCAAGCCTCCTAGGTAAGTCTTCGAAAAATAGTTCCAAAATACACAGAAAAATTATTTGTTGCTATGAAAAATATTTATAAAAGCTTAGAGGTGACATAGGAGACCTTCGATCTATATAGGTCATAGACTCATTTCAAACAAACTTTCTTCCATTTTCAGCCTTTGGTAACAATTTCGTGAAAAATGTGCTTATAAAAGTTATTCTATACTCCCAAGTCAAGCGATTTGTACTCTAGCTACAATTATCCCTGATGTACGTTTACAAAAGTCAAGAGCTATCAACATCCCGAGACTATTACAAAGTATCCTATACTGTAGCATCAGGAAGTAATTTGGTTACGAATTTTTAAAGCCAAGCCTCCTGGATCATTTACCGCTATGTTGCACTAAATCTTAAGTTAAGTCCCTTAACGACAAAAAAATGCCACTTTATTACACAAATGACAAATTCGCCATTTTTTGCATAAATCTTCCGATTGATATTCAAATTATGGTTATTATGTACTGGTTTCATCTTTTCGGGTATCCTGGTAAATTGTACAATACGTCATTAACTGATAATAATCTATGTAAATAAAACATGTGGTAGCTAGTGAGTTTTGAATAAAGCGATTTTCAATTTTCTTATGGTTGATTAATATGATAGTAAATAAGGTAACATTTAAAGTATTAATATTGTATCGACATATTTCCACCCACCCCACATAGCGGTGCGGAACTGATAGCGAAGTGACAAAATAATTTTTAATCATCTCACATTCATCGAGTTGCAGTACATCTAATGCCCCATTCTTGAAGAAAATGTTTCACGTTGTCATTTATTTCGAAAAAAATCGTGATCCTGACTCATTTACTGACTTAAACAATGATAACTGACTGTTATCTTGCTTGTTTGGTTTAATTTATATTTATTCCTTATACTGGATACACTGTTAAATGCCATCCTGGATGACACTGAATCCCATTTTCCGACCCATATATCTTAAAAAGATCACTTTACTTGGTGTAACCCCAAACTGCCGCGAGACATTTTGTACACTACCTATTTTCATTATTCTATACTGGGGCAAGAAGTGGGGAAAATTCTGTAGTAGAGGATTTTATCTTCTTTGATATCTTAATTTACCGGAGAAAAGCGCAAAAAAACAAACAAACCCAATTGTATTTATTGATCTCATCGTCATGTTACTGGATAGAGCTTTCCGACGAAGTAACGACAATTGAGTTTGTTTCTTTTCGTATTACCGTTTTAGTGAATAGAGTAAATTTAATAATTGACCATCATTACTTCTCAAAAAGTAAACGATCTTAAATAAACTCGACCATCATAACTTCTCAAAAAGTAAACGATCTTAAATAAACTCGACCATCATAACTTCTCAAAAAGTAAACGATCTTAAATATACTCCTGATATGTCATGCTGGTTTGTGTTTAGACCCCTCTACTACTGCACCACACACAAATTTCATTTTTGCTTTAACTGCCTTAGACAGTACATTTCAGAAAGTAGAAGGAAAGGTTTTTTGACAAAAAAAGGAGCGTATTACAAAAATAGTTTCTAATTATAATGACGTCTTAAGAAAAGTAAGACCATTCTTTAACATAAGAGACTTTCTATATGGGTTATAGTCTCATCTCAGACAATGTTTCTTCCAAATATCACCATGGGTAACAATTTGGAAAAAAAACCCACCAAATATATTTTTAGATGTTATATAATATTTCCCCGCCAGCATTTCATCGGCAACGTATAAACGTTTGTTAAAGCCAAAAGCCATTAACACTGTAAACTATGACATAACCACAAATCCTTCATTTTAACATATCAGACGAATTGTTGGTTGTGTTTTTTACAACAAAGCCTCTTGGGTCATTTATCATCATGTTGCTTTTAGCATAGAATCTAGTTGTATCGTATTTTATAGTGATACGCAAGACTCTTATCCAAGAAACTTTTAAGTTCCTTTGATAAGAGTATAATATCATAAAGTGTCACGGCAAGTTGAGTACATTTTTTCATGGCTAATGTTGGCTGTGAAACAACATAACACTTGTCATTTTAGAAATACAATATATGTAAAAGCCATGATGTGTAACATAATATACCTTCTATATGGGTTATAGTCTCATCTCAGATAATGTTTCTTCTAGTTGTTACCTTTGGTAACAATTTTGTGAAAAAATATTTTCAGATGTTATATAATATTCTAAAAGTG